>JAAFCE010009125.1:816119-892805 GCA_013389805.1 Trigoniulus corallinus | reverse complement strand
CAGACATGCCGTTTCTCAACGTTATAGAGTACCACATTCTTATCATTTTGGCCATGATTTATCGTTCTGTGAGTTATAGAAGAGAAAATATCGCACAAATCATGATTTTCACAAGCTTGTCTATGAAGAACATTCGTTTTTGAAATATCTCAAAATCTATTAAAGATTGAGATTTAAAACTTAGCCAAAGTGTAAAAAACCGCCTATTTCACCTACTGGAAAAGTTTTACACGTGTGGTTTCCATAGAAGAGGAGAAATTTCACAAAACATGTGTAATGACAAAAAAGTGCTGGAAATCATGAAAAATCACTTTTTTCCTCAATGAGTAACATGTCCCCTAGTTGCTTCCTTTTCTCAAAAACTGTAAAAGCTACAGACTTGCCGTTTGGCAACGTTAGATAGTAGCACATTCTCTAAACTCTGGCCAAGGTTTGTCATTCTATGACATATAGAAGAGAACATTTTGCACAATTCAGCTTTCAATTTTCATATGAGGAGGGAGATTGGGATCAATCAAAAGCATTAGATAAGTCCAGATATATACTATACACCTGGCGTCCCTTCTTAAATGCCTTAAAGATGCCGTCCAAATGAATTAACAGTTATTTTTCTGTGGATCATCTTTTTCTAAAACCATGCTGATCCCCACCTAAAAATGGAGTACACTTTAAGACAAGTTTCAGTGTAATAATTCTTTCGAATATCTTAGCTACTGGTGATAGCAGGGAAATTGGCCCGTTGCTAGATACATTAGATTTAGCACTCTTTTTAAATATAGGGCACACATAAGCTGTCCTCCAGATAGCTGGGACAAAACGGTTGTGCAAACAAAGATTAAATAATCTGGCTATTACTGGCGCCAAAATATCCCGGCATGCCTTGATGATGAGTTGGAACTCCATCCGGCCCTGGTGATAATGAGGGTTTCAAATTCCCAATTGCTAACATCACCTCTGTGCTTGTGACAGATGACAGACCCAATGAATCACCTCCAGATGATAGAGGAAATTGGTGTATTATAAGCCCAGTAGGAGGGGCAAAAGCTTCCTGGAGATGTGCATAGTAATGAATAAAAGCATTGCCCACCTCAACTGGATCAGTGATCAGACTATTATTATTCAACTGGGTAATACCCCCTATCAAAATCATCTTTCAATTGCTTAAATCCAACCCAAAATTACTGGGATGAATTCCACTTAGATAAGAGTTTTTTCAAGTAATCATGCAATGAACAAACCAATAGTCATTTAATCATGGCCCGTGCCTCACAATAGCGTCCCCACAAAATGTGTGAGGGATCACTTCTTGTTCAAAGAAATGAGTCACCTCTTTAGCTTAATTAAGCAAATAAGTTCAGGACTAAACCAATATTGAAATGCCCTCGGACGCCTAGCACCCCTTTTATGGGTATACAAGCTGATATTGCTTTCACCAAAATGTGATAAATTCCTTTCACCTCTGCTCCTTGGTCTACGTTTGTAAGTACAGCATCCCATAGAGCATTGGCCAGGCAGTGATATAGTTCTACACCATTTCCCCATACCAGTCATATTGTGGCTGACCCGCCAGGGGCTGTGCACCTGTCACATTTACATTGCAAAGACAAATACTAGGGCTGGATAAAACGAATCTAATTTAGGAAGGGGATCAACCACCTCATTTAAGACTCCCTCTAAATCGGAGAAGCACAAATGCAACAATCAACCCATGGAGTTGCCAATGAAGTTGCGTTGAGATAACTTCTTAAATGTGTTCAAAGCAATCAAAGGCTATGCCTTGCAAGTCTGGGATGATCCACAATAGTAAAGAACATTGGTAGACCAATCGATAAGCAGGACATTAAAGTCCCCTACAACAAATGTTTGGGACATGCCGACTAATATCACTGAATGTGAGTCCAGCACTGAAGTAAATGTGGCTGTAGTTAAAGCTGGGGATAGATAGCAGGCAATTAACATAAGATTACCATGCTCTGCCAAATTTATTGAGACTCCCAAGACATGATTGGGAAAATAAAGGCATGGGATCAACCTACAGTTGCAACCCAAGGTTGTTTGATTTATGGCAACAAGTAATCCAACACAATGATACAAAAATGATTTATCCTGACAAAAGATATTTAATTCTAATTTTAATATTATACACTGCAAGCAGCCGTTTAGGCCAATATGGCAGTGGAGAGACTAACTCTCAATCCTACTTATGATAACATAATACTCCTCAAACCCTAAGCTATAATTAAGGAGCTCCCCCTAATACAGTACCAGCCATTGTTGGATTTTCTTGGATGAAGCCCTCCACCCTATCCTCACCAAGGCTATTCCATTGTCAAATAACTCTTGGCAAAAATGACAAGTAGTAGGAGTCTGTCTGTGCTTTAACCTCTTATAATTTATATGGATGATCCTTTCTGCCTTTATACTAAGTTGGGGACACACTTCCAGCTAATGGTCCATTACAGCCTAGCAGCAGCAGTCTGTTAAAAAAAAATTAATGCTGTGAGATATATGCCTCTGGCTTAATGTATCCCACCCTAGTTCCTTAATCATGGCTGATACACTCTGTGTGAGAAAACCTATTAAGTACTATTCTTGCTGCCCTCATTTGGATCCTTTCAACCTCCCAAGGTAAGTCCTGCCTGAAGGGAAACCAAATTGGACTGCCATACTCCAAATTTGGGCATACCATAGAAATATATGCTGCTTCTTTTACATCTTTTGTGCTATCTCTAAGGACCCTATTAATCAGAAGGAGGAACTGACTGGCCCTCCCAATCACTTTACCAACGTGATCCTTCCAATTACCCTCACTATTTAAGACAATACACAGATGTTTATGGGTTAAAACCATATCAACCCTTATTCCACCTACGTGATAATCAAAATCAAGTTGCTTTCTAGATCCGGAAATTGTTAGGATCCTACACTTCCTGAGGTTTAATGGCAATTCCCATTTTACACCCCAATTGTAAATCCTTGTAATTGCACACAGGATGATAACCCATCATATAATACCCAAGCAGCACATGTGTAATCTGCAAATAGTTCAAGGAAGGAATCAATATCAAACCCCATGTCGTTCACATAGAGAATGTACAATAAAGGACCCAATACACTTCCCTGAGGGACCCCCTGCGTGACTGGTTTTCTATCAAGCAGATAGGACCTTAACCATTGAACAACATTTCTATGTATCCCTATGTAGGACTTTTAGAGACCAGCTTATCATGGGGCACCATGACAAAACCCTGTTCAAAGTCCAAGAATACAATATCAACCTGCTTTCTGCTATCTAAAGCCTTTTGAACATGATTCATTAAGCAAGCCATTTGGGTGTTGAATGACCTGCCTTTCCTAAACCTATGTTGGTTATTTCTAAGGATGCCCTTCCTTTCCAGATATCCCATTATAGATGAGAATAAGACATACTCAAATATCTTGGATTCAGCACTTGTTAAGGAAACTGGTCTATAGCATTTAGGGTCTGTCATGTCCCTAGACTTGAAAATGGGCACCATATATGCCAGTTTCAATGATGCCTTAGAGCCTTAGAGTCACCCTTAGAATGCAAGCCCCTTACATTTTGATAATATATGCTGATATAGCTGAATCAATTAGAGGGTGCCATTAATTGGGTTTTCTCTCTCACCCCGAAATTATCAACTCCTCCAAATCCTGCCGAATTATCCTTCAGTAAGTCCATGACCAGTTTAGAATGGATCACTGAATCATGTTAGGTGCCAATGAACTTCTTTATCATAGCATTAAATGGCCACAGGTCAGTTGACACCAATGAGTCTAGATCATTCCCATTGTAATTAATACAGAAAGAGGAATAGCCTTTACATTTTGTTTTCAACTGGGCAATAAAGCTGTGACATCCTTGTCTAAGATCTTGAAAATGGTCATAAATGCTTTGGCAGGTAGTAGCAGGTAGTAGCAAACGTGAGATGAAAATTCGTAGAGCTGGCAACTAAGGTAATTCCTCAAAAAACAGGATTTTCCTGTACAGTTGATAGGTGAAGAATGCAATCTACAATCACTACGTGCTTTCTCAAAAGAATTAGCGCCAGAAACACCTGGATAATCTGAACTTACCACCCTCCTATCGGAATTCTCAGAGATCAACTTATGGGGCGGAGATGTAAGAATAGCCTTTTCAGGATGTCCGGCAATAACAATTGGTGATCCGCCAACCTGCCCCATTGTAGACTGAGTTGCAACAGCTGCATAAGTGCGTTTCAAGCCATGAATGGAGGAAGAAGAGGCAATCTCAACTCGGAAAGCTGAAAGCTCAGAGTGCAATTGCTGTAATTGGGATATGATGGCAATTTTAGTAGTAAGAGCATCTTTAAATACATGAATAAGCTCAAGAAAAGGGGCCAAGCTCTCTGTATTGGTCTTGGAAAAATCTGAAATTTGACGAGATTCAAAGTCTTTGGATATATTATGCCCATCAATGGGAGGAATTGTATCAGGCGCAGAAAGCCACACTTCCTAAACAGGAGTATACTCTCCATGCAGAAGTAAACACTACTGAAATTTAAAATGGGAAGCCAAAAGAGGGGCATCAGAAACTGTTAAATTTATGCAGTGAGTATGTGTTTTCTTAAGACAAAGTATGCATTTTAATGCTACAGTCCTTGGATAAATATCCTGCCCAAAATTCAAAAAAGGAGAAGAACCTTGAGGCTACAGCCATCGTGTTTTGCACATGATTGGAGTACCTCATTCACTCATTCTTGCAAAAATTTACAGTTCTATGTTGTTTAGGAGAGAAAATATCGCACAAAGTGTGTTTCCCCATTGATTTCAATTTAAAAACTCCATTTTTTCTTTTTGTTGTATTTCAATTGAAACTACAGTAATGCTGTTTTGCATATGATTAGAGTACCACATTCCCAACATTCTGGATGAAAGTTATGATTCTGTTATGTATCAGAAAGAAATTATTGCACAAAGTGTGTTTTCTTCATTGATTTCAATGTAAAATCTCCGTTTTTCTTTTTGCTATATCTCAATTTCTATTAAAGCAACAGCCCTGCCGTTTTTCACTTGATGGGAGTACCTTATTCCCTACATTCTCACAAAAATTTAAAGTTCAATGTTCTATAGGAGAGAAAATATCACAGAAAGTGTGTTTTCCTTTTGATTTTAATTTAAAATCTCCGCTTTTCTTTTTGCTGTACATCTATTTGCACATGTTTGGAGTACCTCATTCCCAACATTCTCACAAAAATTTACAATTCTATGTTGTATAGGAGAGAAAATGCACAAAGTGCGTATTTACAATGATTTCAATGGAAAAACGTAATTTTTCCTTTTTCTGTATCTCAATTTTGTTAAAAGATAGAGCCATGCCGTTTTGCACATGACTGGAGTACAACATTCCCTTCATTCTTTTAGAACTTTGTGGTTCTATTATTAATAGAAAAGAAAATATTGCACAACTTGTGTTTTCCCATTGATTCCAATGGAAAAACTTCATATTTTTTCGTATACCTCAATTTATATTAAAGCTACAACCATGACGTTTTGCACATGATTGAAGTAAGTCATTCCTTATATTCTTACAAAAATTTACAGTTTTATGTTGTTTAGGAGATAAAGTATCGCACAAATTGTGTTTTCCAAATCCCTACATACTCATAAAAATTTTCAGTTTTATGTTGTATGGGAGAGAAAATATCACACAAAGAGTGTTTTCTCATGATTTTCAATGCAAAAACTCCAGTTTTCCTTCTGCTATAAGTCAATATTTTTTATAGCTGCAGCCATGCCGTTTTGCACATTTTTGGAATACACATTTCCTACGTTCTGTCCAAAATTTGTGGTTTTATTAGGTATAGGAAAGAAAACATCGAACAATGTGTGTTTTTTCATTGATTTTAATGGAAAATCTTCATATTTCTTTTTACTACATCTCAATTTCTATTTAAGCTACAGCAGTACCGCTTTGCACATGATTGATGTACCTCATTACCTACATTCTTGCCAAAATTTACATATCTATGTTGCATAGGAGACAAAATATCGCACAAAGTGTGTTTTTCCATTCATTTCTAATTAAAAATTCCATTTCTTTCTTTTATATCTCAATTTCTATTAAAGCTATAACCATGCCGTTTTTCACATAAATTTTTCTTTGAAAAATTTACAGTTTTATGTTGTATAGGTGAGAAAATATCTCACAAATTGTGTTTCCTATTGATTTCAATGTAAAAACTCCATTTTTCCTTTTGTTATATCTAAATTTCTTTTAAAGGTACAGCCATGCCGATTTGCAAATGATTGAAGTACCATATACCTAAAATTCTGGATAAAAGTGATGATTCTATTATATATTAGAGAGAAAATATCGCTGAAAGTTTTTTTCATTTTTAATTACAATGTAAAATCTCCATTTTTCATTTTGCTATATCTGAATTTCTATTAAAGCAACTGCCATGCCGATTTGCAAGTCATTGGGGTACCTCATTCCCTACATTAACTCAAAAATTTGCATTTCTATGTTCTATAGGAAGGAAAATATCGTACAATGTGTGTTTTCCTTTTGATTTCAATGTAAAAGCCGTTTTTCTTTTTGCTATATCTGAATTTCTTTTAATGCTACAGCCATGCCATTTTGCACATGATTAGAGTACCTCATTCCCTACATTCCTGCTAAGATTACAGTTCTATGCTGTACATGAGAGAAAATATTGCACAATGTGTGTTTTCCCATTGATTGTATTGTAAAAACTTCATTTTTTACTGCTATATCTTAATTTCTATTAAAGTCACTGCCAAGCCTTTTTGCACATGATTGGAGTATGGCATTCCCAACATTCTGGAGAAAAGTTATGGATCTATTATGTATATAAAAATAATATTCCACAAAGTGTGTTTTCCTAATGATTTCAATGTAAAAACTCTATTTTCCTACTTACTATATCTCAATTTTTATGAAAGCTTCAGCCATGACGTTTTGCACATGATTGGAGTACTTCATTCCTGGCATTCCCACAAAAATTTACTGTGATATGTTTTTTATGGAAGAGAAAATATCACACAAAGTGTGGTTTCCTATTGATTTGAAAGTAAAAACTCCATTATTCTTTCTGCTATATCTCAATTTCTCTTAAAGTTACAGCAATGCCGTTTTGCTCATGACTGGAGTACCACATTCCCTACATTCTGCTCAAAATTTTAAGTTCTATCATGTATAGGAGAAAAAACGCCCAAATTGCGTTTTGCCATTGATTTCAATGAAAAAACTCTATTTTTCTTTTACTATATCTTTATTTCTGTTAAAGCTACAGCCATGCCGCTTTGAAAATGATTGTAGTACATCATTCCCTACATTCTTGCAAAAATTTACAGTTCTATGTTGTAAAGGAGAGAAAATATCCCACAAAGTGCATTTTTCTGTTTATTCCTCAGTTTTTGGTAATTTCCTCCAGTTTTTGGTAATTTTTATCCTTCTTGTGTCTCTGCTTTACTTATTATTGTTGTTGATTTTTATTCTCTCTACTTTACTTAAGTAGATCTTGATTTAGCCTTCTTGTCTTGCCCCATCATTTCCTCTTTGGCCCTGTGTTCAGTTTGCAAGAAGGATGTCTATGCTCGGTCTGCTTCACAAAAATGTATTTTTTGTATTTGGCGCTCTCATGCCGTCTCTCCGAAGGTTGGGCCGACTGAGCTCCATCTATTAATAACATCTTTTAAATGCGATCTCAGCATCTCAGCTTGAGATGAAATACTTCTATTAAGCCTATTCCATGCCCGTTACTTAAAATACCCGACCCTAAAGTCCCTTCAGGTATCCCATTCTTTAATAAATCCTGTTTAAATTCGATCTCTCAACTTTTTTCCTTACTTCTAAGACTAATCGATAATCTACAACCTCTAGCGGAACTGACTACTGCACTCTGTGACTATGTTCATTCAACTTTCAACATTAAAAAAACTGGAAGTGATTCACTCTGAGGTTCACTTCCAACGTTCTGATCAACTTTTTGTTCGCTCCATCCTAGCTAATAATACTCAACTCAGACTGTTGATTTCACGTTCTCTTCTGTGGTTTGCAAATCGTGTCCCACCCAAAGACCTTTGGGCCATAATAAGGCTTGATCTTATCCTGCCCCTGCAATACATTAGGAATCTTATGTACCTCCATCTATAGCTTCTCCTATTACCCCACATGATCTATCATTGCCTGATCCTGTTTCTAGCAAATTTTCTCTTCCTTCTAGGAGACGCCTTGCTACCTTTGAGCAGGGCAATGATTTCGAATCTGACCTATCCATTGTTCCTCAAACGCCAATCAATCGCTTTTTCATATGTTAGTTGCCAAATAATCTACAACCGTCTTATATGTAAAAAATTCTTCATGGTTAACGCAGTTCATAAGCTGAAAACTAATTTTATCTCTTATTCATCTATCGTCATAATGTCCAGTGATGGTCCTGACACTTCATTGCATAATCCATCTCTTTCGCCACTTGGTGCATTCTATAAAATCTTTAGGGGCCGGTTCCAAGCAGATATGGCTGCTTAGTCTTTTTGCAAACTAACTGTGGTTCAATCTGACCCCCTCTCTCCATCTATTAACTACCCTAACCAGGCTCCCTTTGAGTTCAATCCAGTTGACCTGTGTGCCCTGCTCCCTGTGCAGGAGAGGTGCACTCTAATACCTTGGAACAGAATCTGAAACCCTGAACCATCTTTGCAAATTTTCTACCAGAATGTTCGTGGTTTTAGGTCTAAGAGTCATGAATTCTTTGCTAATATTGTTCTATCTAATTACCAAGTTGTGATCTTAACTGAAACATGGTCTTACCTGATATATTCTGCAGGATGACTCACATTGTGATGGCATGCTAGCTGTTAAGGTACTATGTTTAGATGCTATACATTCGTTTATCCTTTAAGTGGCTTACCTTTCTCCTTCCTTACCGAGTGAGGTTTATCTCTCCCACATGTTTCATATTCACTCCTTAATACCTAAATTCTCCCCTGTTATGGTTGTTGGTGGCTTTAACGTTCCCCTTATTAATTGAGGGACCAACCCTCTGGCCTACTTTGGCACAGCCTCTCACACTAAGGTGGCAGCCATAATTGCTCTGGTTACTACCTTCAAATTGGCCCAGGTGAACTCTGTCACTAACTGTCTGTAGAATCCTTGTTTCTCTGATACTAGTTGCTCAGTTGCCTGCTGTGCCACTGTAATGAGGGAAGACTCCTTGCACCCTCCTACACTAATTAATACTGATCTCCCACTTGAAAAAGGGTTGTTACCTCCTCCCTCCTTGTCTTTAGGTCCCAATTGGAAGCTTGGTAACTACTTTAGTCTCTGTAAATATTTGGCCACAGTGGATTGGTCTCCAATATTCTACAAATGCACTGCCCTTCAGTCTGTTGACAATTTCTATGCCATCTTAGCAGAGGCTATCAATAGGTTTATTCCCTCAAAAAGGCCTAAGCCTAAGGCAGATCATATGCCATTTTGGATCAGTGTTGAGCTTCGGCAGGCGCCAAAAATGAAGCACCATGCCTTTTCCTGCAATAAGAAGAAAACATTTCAATAAAGATTCTACTCAGACGCCATGTTAAATCCTTATTAGTCGGGACTGTAATTCCTTCCTTCAATCTCTTACGTACAGAATCCACTCCTCCACAGGGTTCTGGCATGATTACAAAAGGTATACCTCAAATAGCTCTCAAGCACTCATTCTAAAAGTCAGCAACAAGTCTATATCTGAGCCTCACACTATGTCTAACATGCATGTGCAGGTTTTTACCCTTCATGTTCCAATATCCCTTCCACTCTACTAAATGACCCTATGACATATGCTTATCCTTTACCCGAAATGATGAACTCTCTTAATTTCTCTAACATTACCTCGGAAGACGTGTTTGAGGCTATATGCAAATTAAAATCTACCTTTGCATGTGGGCCTGATTTACTTCCTCCCATTATTATTAAGGCCTTTGGTCATCTTCTGGCTCTGATACTTGCTAAACTCTTTTTGCCTTTTCTCCAATCAGCTATGGTTCCCCCATTTGAAAGACTGCATATGTTGTACCCATCTTTAAAGGTGGGGCCAGGTCAAACCCTTCCAATTGTAGGCCGATTTACTTACTAGTTCCCATAGCCAAGATTCTAGAGAGCTACTGTTTTGGTCCAAAACTTTTCTTTCGCTTTTTCAACATGGGTTTATGGCAGGTCACTTTACTGAATCTAACCTATTAACCCAAATCCGTTCTATCCAATTATCTTATTCACAGCATGCTAAATATGATATTATTTATTTAGATCTCTCTAAGGCCTTGTATTCCATTTTTATACCTTTACTGATTTTTAAACTTTCTAACTATGGTCTTTCTTCCTTACTGTGTTCATTTCTATATACTTATCTTACCAATCATATTAATAAAATAAAACTTATAAATTATCTTAGCCCCCACGTTTCCTATCAATCAGTGGGCGTCACACAGGGCAGTGTATTAAGCCCTATCCTTTTCTCTTTTTTCATTAATGATCTATTCTTTCTTCCATTTCCACATCAGGATCTTCTGGCTTTCACTCATGATCTTAAAATCTCCTTATGTATCTGCACGCTTGAGGATGCGGTTGCCCTTCAGGAGGCCTTTTCTTAATTTGAACTTTTGTTGAATGCTAACTGCCTTAAAATTAATCCCTCCAAGACTTACTTGATGTCCTTCTCCTGGATATACACTCCCATCTTATTCCAATATTCCTTTGCTGACCGCTCTCCTGTGAAAAGGACTATAGTAGTTAAGGACTTAGTGGTGTTTCTTGATGCAAATATGTCCTTCCAGGCTCATATTAACCATCTGCTCTTTTGTACAACGAGCAGTTTAGCTGCAATTAAGGGTTTGGGTGACATTTATCAACATTCCAACTTATTTTCACAACTATTCAGCATTGTTGTGCATCCTAAACTTCTGTATTGCCTAAATCTCTGGTCTATAAGTGGTCCTTCATTGAGCCTTCGTCTATGTAAGATTCATGACCACCATACTGTATATCATTTTACCTGATTGATGACAAAAATCACGCTTACCCTTACTTTCTCTCTGATAATAACATCTCATTTGTTTGGTCACCTAAATTACCAAACTTTCTTTATTCCAATATAGGTATTAATGAAATTCTACCATTTGAAATTGTTATTAAATTTAACAGATTACTACTGGTACATCGACTTCTAACCAACAAGCTGGGCCCTCTTACAAGAACTTAATTTTCAAGTCCCATCTCGTCTCATGTGGCAAACTGAGCTGTTCTCTCCTGTCCTTGGTTTGAAATGTACTATTAAGCTTGCTCAAGCAGAGTTCAATTCCTTGAATCTAACTTGGGATGATCTATTAGTGTCTCCTAATCTCTTTGAGCACAAAATTAAATTTTTATTACTTCATAAACACTCCTCAACTCCTTTGGGTTAGTACCCTGTCTGGTGTGATTCTGTTAACTCTTGGACCGTGTAGTGGCCTGGGAGTTTTTTCAGTAAGCAATCTCCAATATCTGTGCCTTATTTCCATTTTTATGTCAACATGTAATGCCAATATTGGTTTTCTTTTGCATAATTTTATCGCTATGGTTTTGGCCCAGGTAACTTGGTGGTTATGGTAAGTTCATGGGGGTAAGTATGCTTGTGTACTTGGCCAGTGTATGCACCCAGCTCTTGGATCAACTTGTTTTAAAACTCTTATGATGGTGAATCGGCTACTTGGGAAGGATGTTTACCGTTGAATGTCATGATCCACCTTCACTCCTATTAAGGACCAGCCCTTGAGTGGCTCTTACTTTAGTCTTGATACAGCTTGATGAGCAAGATGTTAGAAAGGACATTCTCTATTCTTGGAGTTGACTTTTGCTGCAATTGGTGATTTCCATTACTGACGGCTTGCATTCATTAATCATCAATCAAGCTTTTGTGATTGTTCTAGATGTATATTGTTATTATTTTTGTTATATTTTTGTCTTACTTTATTGTCCTTTACATGTTGCATTTCGATATACAATTTTCGATTTCAATTTCTATGTATCCAGTTCAATGCTTCCCAATTCCCTCTCACCTTCCCGTTGGCTGCCTCATTAAGGGCAACTGTTACGGCGACCTGGCCATTTTCCAACCCTTGTTGTGAATAAATTGTAAAATTGTGAAATTGTAAAAACTGAATTTTTCTTTTGGCTATATCTCAATTGCTATTAAAGCTAAAGCCAGGTCATTTTGCACATGATTGGAGTACCTCATTACCTAAATTCTTGCAAAAATTTACAGTTCTATGTTGTATAGGATAAGAAGTATAACCCAAAGTGAATTTTCACTTTGATTTTAATGTAAAAACTTTATTTTTCATTTTGCTATATCTCAATTTCTATTAAAGCTACAGCCATGCTGTTTTGCACATGATTGGAATACCACATTCCCTACATTAAGTCGAAAATTTTTGGTTCTATTATGAATAGGAAAGAAATTATCACACAAATGGTGTTTGCCCTCATTCCCCCTCATTCTTGCAAAATTTTACAGTTCTATGTTGTATAGGAGAGAAAATATCAAACATTGTTCTTTCCCCTTGAATTCAACGTAAAAGCTCCATTTTTCTCTTTGTGAAATCTCATTTTCTATTAAACCTACAGCCAAGCTGTTTTGCACATGATTGGAGTACCTCAATCACTACATTCTTTCAAAAATTTACAGTTCTATATTGCATAGGAGAGAAAATTTCGGCACAAAGTGTGTTTTTCCATTGAGTTATAGTCCCTTTTTCTTTCCACTATACCTCAAATTCTATTAAAGCTACAGCCATGCCGCTTTGCACGCGATTTGAGTGCCTAATTCCCTACATTCTTGCAAAAATTTACATTTGTATGTTGCAAAAGAGAGAAAGTATTGCACAAAGTGTATTTTCCAATGAACTTCAATGTAAAAACTCCATTTTTCCTTTTGCTATATACCAATTACTATTAAAGCTACAGCCATGCCGTTTTGCAAGTGATTAGAGCACCTCATTCCCTACATTCTTGCAAAAAGTTACAGTTCTATCTTGGAATGAAGAGAAAATATTGCACAACGAGCGTTTTTTCATTGATTTTAATGTAAAAACTCCGTGTTTCTGTTTGCTATATCTTAATTTCTATTAAAGCTACAGCCATGCCATTATGCAAATGCATAGAATACCACATTTCAAAAATTCTGGATAAAAGTTATGATTCTATTATGTATAGGTAAGAAAATATCGCCCAAAGTGTGTATTATTTTTGATTTTAATGTGAATCTTTACTATTCATTTTTCTATATCCCAATTTCTGTTAAAGCTACAGCCATGCCATTTTGCACATGTGTGGAGTTCCTTATCCCCTACATTCTAGCAAACATTTACAGTTGTATGTTGTACAGGAGAGAAATATTGCACAAAGTGTGTTTTCCCATTTATTTCAAGGTAAAAACTCCCTTTTTTAAAATATCAGAATTTCAATTAAAGCTACAGCCATGCCGTTTTGCACATTATTGGAGTACAACATTTCTAACATTCTGGATAAAGGTTATGATTCAATTACGTATAGGAGAGAAAATATTACATGAAGTGTGTTTTATGATTGATTTCAATGTAAAAACTTCATTTTTCCTTTTGCTATATCTAAATTTATACTAAAGCTGCAGCTATGCCGTTTAGCACATGATTGGAATACCACATTCCCTACATTTAGGCCAATATTTTCAGTTCTATCTTGTGTAGGAGACAAAAATGCATAATGTGCGTTTTCCCATTTATTTCAATGAAAAAACTTGATTTTTCTTTTTTTTCTCAATTTCTATTAAAGCTACAGCCATGCCGTTTTGCACATGATAGAAGTACCTCATTCCCTACATTCTTGTAAAAATTTACATTTCTATGTTGGATAGAAGAGAAAATATCTCACAAAGTGTCTCTTTCCTATTGATTTCTATGTAAAAACCATTTTTCTTTTTGATATATCTCAATTTCTATTCAAGTTCAAGCTATTACGTATTGTACAAGATTTGAGTACCTCAACCTCAAAATTTTTGCAAAACTTTACAGTTCTATGTGGTATAAAAGAGAAAGTAGTGCAGAATGCGTGTTTTTCTATGGATTTCAATGTAAAAACTCCATTTTTCTTTTTGTTTTATCTCAATTTCTTTTAAAGCTGCAACCTTGCCATTTTACACATGATTGAAGTACCACATTTTCTACATTCTGGCCAAAATTAGCAGTTTTATTATGTATAGGGGACAAAATGCAAAAGCGCATTTTGCCATTGATTTCAATAGAAGAATTGTTATTAAAGCTTCAGCAATGCCGTTTGGCACATGATTTGAATACCTCATTCTATACATTCTTCAAATAATTTACAGTTCTATGTTGCATAGGATAGAAAATATCGCACAAAGTGCATTTTCCTACTGATCTAAACATAAACACTCAATTTTCTTTTTTCTATATCTCAATTTCTATTAAAACTACAGCCATGCCATTTTGCACATGATTCGAGTACCTCATTCCCAACCTTCTGGATCGAAGTTTAAAATCTCTTTTGTACAGGAATGAAAATGTCGCTGAAAGTGTGTTTTTTTATTAATTTCAATATAAAAACTCCACTTTTCTTTTTTCTGTATCTTAATTTCTATTAAGGATACTGGTTTGCCATTTTATACATGATAGGAGTGCCTCATGCGATACATTCTTGCAGAAATTTATAGTTCTATGTTTATAAGAGAGAAAATCTAAAAACTCCACTTTACTTTTTTCTCTATCTCAATTTCTATTAAAGTTACAGCCATGCCATCTTGCACGTGATTGTAGTACCTTATTCCCTAAATTCTCATTAAAAATAACATTTCTACGTTGTATAGGAGAGAAAATATCACACAAAGTGTGTTTTCTTATTAATTTCAATGTAAAAACTCCATTTTTCTTTTTGCTATATCTCAATTTCTATTAAAGCAACAGCCATGCCGTTTTGCAGCTGCTTATTCAATGTTTTACTGGATGTTTTACAAGATGTTTGATAGATGTTTTGTAGGAGAGGAAATATCGCACAGTTCTTTTTCCCATTGATTTTATTGTGAAAAATAAATTTTTCTTTCTGCTATATCTCAATTTCTAATAAGTCTACAGCCATGCTATTTTGCACATGATAGGAATACCACAATCCCAAAATTCTGAACAAAAGTTATAGTTATATTATGTAAAGGAAAAAAAATGTCATACAATGTGTGTTTGGCCATTTATTTCAATGTGAAAACTTTATTTTTCTTTCTGCTATATCTCAATTTCTATTTAAGCTACAGCCAGGTCGTTTTGCACATGATTGGAGTTCTGAATTCCCTAAAATTCTGGATAAAAGTTATGATTCTGTTATATGTAGGAAAGAAAATATCACACATAGTGTTTTTCTGATTGATTTCAATCTAAAAACTCCATTTTTCTTTTTGGTATATATCAACTTTTATCAAGGCTACAGCCACCCCATTTTGCACATGAGTGGAGTACCTCATTCCCTACATTCATGCTAAACTATACAGTTCTATGTTTTATGAGAGAGAAAATTTTGCAAAAAGTGTTTTCATATTGATTTCAATGTAAAAATTCCATTATTTTTGCCAAATTTTAATTTCGATTAAAGCTACAGCAACGTTGTTTTGCACATGATTGGAGCACCTTATTCCATATATTCTCACAAAAATTTAAAGTGTTATGTTGTATAAGAGAAAATATCGTTCAAAAAGTGATTTTCTATTGATTTAAATGTGAAAACTTAATTTTTCTCTTTGTGATATATCAATTTCTTTTAATGCTACAGCCATGCGGTTTTTCACATGATTGGAGTACAACATTCCCCACATTCCCAAAAAAATTTACAGTTCTATGTTGTAAGGGAGAGAAAATATTGCGCAATGTGTGTTTTCCAATTTATTTCAATGTAAAATCTCCATTTTTCTTTTTGCTTTATCACAAATTCTATTAAAGGTACAGCCATCCCATTTTTCACGTGATTGAAGTACCTCATTCCCTACATATTTGAAAACATTTAGAGTTCTGTGAAGTATAGAAGAGCAATTATTTCACAATGTGTGGTTTCCCATTGATTTTAATATATCTTTTTGCTATATCTCAATTTCTAATAAAGCTATAGCCATGGCGTTTTGCACATGATTATAGTACCTCATTCCCTACATTTTCACAACAATTTTCAGTTCTATGTTGTATAGGAGAGAAAATATCGCATGACATGTGTTTTCTGATTTATTTCAATGTAAAATCTCTATTTTTCTTTATAGTATATCTCAATTTCTACTAAAGCAGCAGCCATGCCGTTTTGCAAATGATTGGAGTACCATTTTCCCTGCATTCTGTTCAAAATTTGTGCTTTTATTGTGTATAGGAAAGAAAATATTCCACAAAATATGTTTACTATTGATTTAAATGGAATAACTTCAACTTTCTTTTTTCTAAATATCAATTTCTATTACAGCTACAGCCATGGAGTTTTGCAATAGATTGAAGTACCTTATTCCCTACATTTTCACAAAAATTTACAGTTTTATGTTGTATAGGAGAGAAAATATCACACAAATTTTTTTTCCCTTAATTTAATTGTAAAAAATCCATTTTTCTTTTTGCTATATATCAATTTCTATTAAAGCCACAGCCATACAGTTTTGTAATTATTCGAGTAACCCATTCCCTAAATTTTTGCAAAGCTTAACAGTTCTATGATGTATTGGAGAGAAAATATCGCACAAATTGTGTTTTCCCATTAATTTAAAAGAAAAAACTCAATTTTTTGCTTTGCTTTACCTCAATTTCTGTTAAAGCTGCAGCCATGCCGTTTTGCACGTGATTGGATTACCTCATTCCCTGCATTCACACAAAAACTTAGTTTTCTATAGTATAGAAGATAAAATATCACATCAATTGTGCTTCACCATTGATATCATTGTGAAACCTCCAATTTTGTTTTTGCTATATCTCAATTTCTTTTAAAGCTACAGCCATGACGTTTTGCACATGATTGGAGAACATCAATCCCTACATTCTCACAAATATTTACACTTCTATGTTGTATAGGAAAGAATATATCGCACAAAGTGTGTTTTCCTATTGATTTAAAATAAAAATACAATTTTTTTTCTTTTTGATATATCTCAATTCCTATTAAAGCTCAGCCATGCTTTTCGCAAATGATTAGCACACCTCATTGACTACATTCCTTAAAAAATTTACAGTTCTATGTGGTATTAAGGAGAAAATATCAAACAGTGTGTTTTCCATTGGTTTCAAATTTAAAAACTCCATTTTTCTTTTAGCTGTATCTCAATTTCTGTTAAAGCTAGAGACATGCCGTTTTGCACATGATTGGAGTACCTCATTCCCTACATTCTCAAAAAAATTTACAGTTTTATGTTGCATAGAAGAGAAAATATTGCACAAAGTGTGTCTCCCTTATTGATTTCAATGTAAAAACTCCATTTTTCATTTTAATATACCTTAATGTCTTTTAAAGCTATAGCCATACCGTTTTGAACATGGAACATGATAGGAGTTCCTCATTCCCTACATTCTCACAAAAACATACAGTTCTATGTTGTATAGGAGTGAAAAAGTGTGTAAACAAAGTGTGTTTTCCCTTTGATTTCAATGTAAAAAAAATTTTTTTTTGGTTATATGTCAATTTCTTTTAAAGCTACAGCCATGTCGTTTTTCACATGATTGGAGTACCACATTCCCAACATTCTTGAAAAAAGCTGTGATTCTATCATGAATAGGAGAGAAAATATCGCACAACGTGTTTTTTCCCAGTCATTTTCATGTGAAAGCTCCATTTTTCTTTTTGCTGTATCTCAATTTCAATTAAGCTACAGTACTTCCGTTTTGCACATGATTGGAGTACCACATTCGCAACATTCTGGATAAGAGTTATGATTCTATTAAGTGTAGGAATTAAAATATTGCACAAAGTGTGTGTTTTTATTGACTTTAAGGGAAAAACTCCATTTTTTCTGCTTGCTATATCTGAATTTCTATAAAGGCTGCAGCCTTGCCATTGTGGTATAGGAGGGTATTATATTATGTATTATATTATATTATGTAAGGGAAATAAAATATCGCACAAAGTGTTTACTTATGTAAACTCTATTTTGCTTTTTGTTATATCTCAATTTCTGTGATAGCTGCAGCTATGCCGTATTGCACATTATTAGAGTACCACATTCCCTACATTCTGGTCAAAATTTTCAGTTTTATCGTATATAGGAGACAAAATGCACAAAGTGTGTTTTATTATTATTTAATAAACGTACATAAAGTACACCAATAAACACCATCCAACCGATGAGAATACATTAACAGTAATCCATAGCAAAATTCAAGAGGAATACATCAGGGTCACGAAATGCTGGCAAAGTACATATTTAAAGAGAGTGCAATTAGCAACACACTGGAATCTGGAACAGTCAAAAACAGCAGCATGTACAGTGTATGGTAGGGTGTTCCAGGCACTGAAACAAGCAATAGGAAAAAATTGCCTTCTAATATCTCTGGGTGGCAAAGCAAACGAACAGGAACCTATGAGTATGTCTAACTTCCAAAGACGACAGGAAGAACTTGGCAATGTCATTACAGGGGTGCTGAGGATTTCGGAGAGCAGCTGCCAGCAAAAGTACAATAAAAATAATGCAAAAGAAAAAAACCGAAACTTAGAACAGAATTGAGAAAGATGGACCCATGGTGGAATATGAAATATCATGAAAAAAACGTTGTTATAGGCGACCTGAAGAGGTCGAATCTGTGAGGGTGTAAGGGAGGCTAGGAAAGGTGAAGAACCCGGAATTAGTGTTTGAACCTTGGCAGCAGAAACCACAACAAGTTTGGCCACAGACACACATGGGTCCGGAGATCAAATGATCACGATGGGGTAAAAAAGTAAGAAAAGGGTCAAACAGAATGCCGAGAATATGAATCGAGGTTTCACTGCCAGAGCTCAAGGAACTACCGGCAGGAGGAAAGAAAACCATAACTTTCGTCTTATCAGGATAAATCTTCATGGCAACCCAAGAATACCAATCAGCTAGATGAGAAGGAAACCGAGGAACAGATAACAGGACTGTAGAAAGTTTGGAAGGTAAGGATGACTGCCCAAAGTAGTTGTCGTCGGCATAAGACCAAACGTCCCACTCAATGCAAATGGATGGTAAAGAGGCCATGGTGAGAATATACAGTAAAGGCCCCAACACAGAGCCTTGAGGAACACCACATAGTAGAGTACTGGTGCCTGAAGAAAACCTAGAAACAACCTGCCAGCCATGAAGAAATGAGACCAACAGGTTATATACAAAGGGCTTGGATCTGCAGTGAGACAGAGAAGTAAGGAGATGACCATGATCAATGGAATCAAAGGCTTTGGCAACATATGTTTTGAGGAGTATGAAGGAATTTACCAGAAGCATAGGAGTCTAAGATAGCAAAAACAAGAAAAAGTTAGCGAAATGAACAGAGGCATTTGGTCTAGCACTATACTGGGAAAGTGGAATATTGATGAGAATGGAGTTGCAGATGAGATCAAGGACCCACCACTCAAAGACCTTGTCAAGTGGGGGTATTATTGTGATGGGATGGCAGCTACCTGGGTCAAGGGACAGACAGCCCTTAGGAATTGGTACAATAAAAGCCATCTTCCAAGCCAGAGGAAACACTCCCTTGGCCATACAGTGGTTGTAAAGCTCACAAAGGGAAAGAAGATTGGAACTATTTAAGTGTTGCAGACAAAAGGATGGAATACCATCTAGAGGAGAACGCCTAGAAACATTGAGACAAGTCAGTAAAGCCAACAGAGCATAAAAAGAGAGCCAGGGTGGTTTGGACGCCGAGTCAGGAACAACAAGGGAATAACCCGCCACAGGAGAGAGAGAAGAAGGGGATTGACAAGAAGCTCCAATATCCCATCAGCCAGGTGGGAGGAAATAGTGGCATTTTTGGGAAAAAGGCCACGAACATAGGGCCACATTGTTGAGAAAGATAAAATTGGGTCTAGGAATGATGACCGGGCAGATGTGATTCTGGACTTATAAGAACGCCTCAGCTTTGAAAAAGTAGAATAATCACAGGGATCAAAGGAGCACTTTCAGGCCTGATGAGCAAGGGCCACACCAACCCGGAGGGATGTAAGCTCAGGGATCCACCAGGGGGAATGAGACCTACCCCCGCCCAAAACGGACAATGGGCAGGAAGAGTACAAAGCTGAGGGAAAAGCACCTATCACTGTATCAGTGACATAAACATGATCAGTGGTGTCAGTGAGACAGGAAGTAACAAGACGCTAAGCAACAGCATTAAAAAATTAAGAATTTAGCTTAGCAGGCAGTTAGTGGGAGGTAGGAGGAAAAGATGTCCAAGAAATAGGAATGACATAGTGCTGAGAGATAATGAAATGATCAAGTACAGGATCAGAGAAAAGAGTAGTGACTGGAAGTACAAGAGCTGAAGAGGCAAAAATCTGATCAAGGAGAGTAGCAACAGTTTTTGAGATTCGTGTAGGAGCCAATGCAGTGGGACTTAAGCCTAACTGGGTGAAAAACAAGTGAAGATTATTAGACTGGGGGGAAGAAACCAAAAAATTTGAATTAAAGTCCCCACAAATGAAATTAAAAGCAATAGAGTTGAACCAGGAAGAAATAAAAGAACACAATAAATCAATAGGAGAATACAGAGGGCGATATATAGCCCAAACATGAATCACATGATTGGAGCTGGAGAGTTTTAGGCACAGAGCTTCAGTGCCACACTGATGAGAAAGTCAACAGAATGACTGCATTCGCGATATGGTCAGTGTAAACTGCAACTCCACCACCCTTGGATGAGAGGTCTGAGTCCCAAACAACATAAAAAGGAATGTTAAGGAAAAAGTCAGGAACAGAAGCTCAAAGCCAATTTTCAGTAACCACGAGACACGTTGGCTTAATTTCCTCACAGTAGGCTTCGATGATATCAAGTTTCGAAATCAAAGATCTCGCATTAATCATCAGAATAGAAAAAGGTGGAGCAGAAGATAAAAGGTTGCGTCATCTGGCGGATCTCTTGGAAGCAGCATGATATGAGACGTTCAGCAGCACTGATTTAGGGCCTCTAAAAGACTGCATGAAGGTACCACCAGGCCAAAAGGTGGTAACCAGAACATCAATATCCAGGACTTTTTTAACACACACAAAAACAGAGTGAGTGGGCACTCCTGCCTTGGAGGCCCACATCCCACATTCCAGTGAACTCTGGCTATAGTCAAACACTACCCCACGAGCGACTGGATAGACGCCTCAGGAGCGACATTGTTTAATACAATACGTTCTGAATCAACATTTAAAGCTTTAGCAATCACCACTTCTTTCTGAGCACCAGTACACAGAGTACCGCCCAGCCTCAGAGGAGCGTTCATTTCTCTAGGATGTGGCGGTGGCGGCCTTGGCAGCACAGTAGGATCAGAACAAGGAGACGAAAGCACCTGTGCATAAGACAAGGGTCTAGAAGGCTCATCAATGGGGTCCTCAGAGGATTTGGTAGCCATGGGAACTACACATGATGCCAGAGAAAGTACCCTGACAACCTTCAAAGGTCTACGTGCCTTTCTTCTATTTTTAAAAACCTTTGGCGTCAACGTCGGTGGTAGGGGGTCTGGAATGCAAGGACAGTCAGAGGCATTCACAGAAATCAGGACTCCAGTTTCATCATTCACAGCACTGACACATTCCAAAGGAGAAGGAAGATCAGTACTCCTGATAACCCCACATACTTTGTCAAGGTCACTTTCCAATGCTTCACATAGCATGGAAAAACCTTCAGAAATAGAGGCATGCAGAAAATGACAACTGGAATCCATAGCTGACGAAGAATCCCCTGCAGGCAGAGGCTCGTTGCTATGAGCAAAATCACATACCTTACATATAGACACAATAGACGAACTCAACATGGAGCAGTTACACAAAATAGAATTGAAGACTTCAGCAGAATTAACCAAGGAATCCAAGGAAGTAATAGAAGATATACCATTGGAAATGCACCCAACTGCAACTGACATAACCTCAACATCATTTAGAATAGACGAGAGCACGTGACACACGACTTCACCCAACACCTACATCTCGCGTTTTCGTTACCATTGATTTCAGGGATAAAACTTCATTTTTCTTTTTGCTATATCCCAATATCTATTAAAGCTAAAGCCATGCAATTTTGCACATGACTGGAGTACCTCATTCCCTACATTATTTCATAAATTTACAGTTCTATATTGCATAGCAGAGAAACTATTGCACAAAGTGTGTTTTCTTATAATATCAATGTAAAAACTCCATTTTTCTTTTTGCTATATGATAATTTCTGATAAAGCTAGAGCCACGCAGTTTTGCACATGATTGAAGTACAACATTCCCAACATTCTGAATAAAAGTTATGATTCTATTACGTATAGGAAAAAAAAAATATATTTGACTAAGTGTGTTTCCTCATCTATTTTGAAATAAAAAATCCATTTTTCTTTTTGCTATATCTCAATTTCTTTAACAGCTTCAGCCATGCTGTGTTGCATATGATTTGATTACCCCATTCCCTATATTCTCACAAAAATTTACAGTTCTATGTTGTATAGAGAAGAAATTTTGCTTAAAGTGGGTTTTCTGATTGATATCAATGTAAGAATTCCATTTTTCTTTTTCCTATATCTAAATTTCTATTAAAGCTGCAGCAAAGCTGTTTTGCACATGATTCGAGTACCTCATTCCCTACATTCTCGAAAAAATTTACAGTTCTATGTTGCATTGGAGAGAAAATATCACACAAAGTGATTTTCTCCATTGATTACTATGTAAAAACTCTATTTTGCTTTTTGTTATATCTCAATTTCTACCAAAGCTGCAGCTATGCCATATTGCAAATGATTAGAGTAACACATTCCCCACATTCATGCCAAAATTTTCAGTTTAATCATGTATAGGAAACAAAATGCACAAAGAGTGTTTTACCATTGATTTCAGTGCTAATACTTAATTTATCTTTTTGCTATATCTCAATATCTATTAAAGCTAAAGCTATGCAGTTTTGCACATGATTCGAGTACCTCATTCCCTACATTCTCGCATAAATTTACAGTTCTATGTTGCATAGGAGAGAAAATATATCCTTCAAAGTGTGTATTCCCATGATATCAATATAACAAGTCAATTTTTCTTTTTGCTATATCTTAATTTCTATTAAAGCTACAGCCATGCAGTTTTGCACATGATTGGAGTACCTCATTCCCTAAATTCTTGCAATATTTTACAGTTCTATGTTGTATTGGAGAGAAAATATCACACAAAGTGTGTTTTAGCATTGATATCAATGTAAGAATTCCCTTTTCTATTTGTTATATCTCAATTTCTACGAAAGTTACAGCGATGCCGTTTTGCACATAATTGGAGTACCTCATTCCCCACATTCATGAAAAAATTTACAGCTTTTTTGTATAGGATATGATTGGAGTACCAAATTCCCGACATTCTTGCCATAATTTGCAATTCCATCATGTATAGGAGAGAAAATGCACAAAGTGCGTTTTACCATTGATTTCAGTGCTAAAACTTAATTTATCTTTTTGCTGTATCTCAATATCTATTAAAGCTAAAGCTATGCAGTTTTGCACATGATTGGAGTACCTCATTCCCTACATTCTAGCATAAATTTACAGTTCTATGTTGCATAGGAGAGAAAATATCCTTCAAAGTGTGTATTCCCATGATATCAATATAACAAGTCAATTTTTCTTTTTGCTAAATCTCAATTTTTATTTCAGCTACAGGTAGGCCGTTTTGCACATGATTAGAGTACCTCATTTTGTACATTCTCGCAAAAATCTACAGTTCAATGTTGTATAGGAGAGTAAATATTGCAAAAAGTGTGTTTTCCCTTTGATTTCAATGTAAAAGCCAATGCAATGTCGTTTTTCAAATGTTTGGAATACCACATTCCCAACATTCTGGATAAAAGCTGTGATTCTTTCATATATAGGAGAGAAAATATCGCACAAAGTTTTTTTTTCTTAGTCATTTCCATGTAAAAACTCCATTTTTCTTTTTGCTGTATCTCAATTTCAATTTAAGCTACAGTAATGCCATTTTCCACATGATTGGAGTACCACATTCGCAACATTCTGGATAAGAGTTATGATTCTATTAAGTATAGGAAAGAAAATATTGCATAAAGTGTGTGTTTTTTATTGATTTTAAGGGAAAAACTCCATTTTTTTGGCTTGCTATATCTCAATTTCTGTAAAGGCTGCAGCCTTGCTGTTGTGGTATAGGAAAGAAAATATCGCAAAAAGTGTGTTTTCCCATTGATTTCAATGTAAAAAAACATTTTTTTTGCTATCTCTCATTTTCTATTAAAGCTAAAGCCATGGCGTTTTTTCTAAATCTCAATTTGTAGTAAAGCTGCAGCCATGCCGTTTTGCACAGGATTGGAGTACCACATTCCAACATTCTGGATAAATGTTATGATTCCATTATGTATAGGGATAAAAATATCACACAAAGTTATTTTGCCATTGATTTCAATGTAAAAACTCATATTTTTCTTTTTGGTATATCTAAATTTCTAATAAAGCTACAGCCTCATTTCCTACATTCTTGCAAAAATTTCCATTTCTATGTTATATAGGACAGAAAATATCACTCAGTGTGGTTCTTTTTAATTTAAAAACTTCATTTTCTTTTTGCTGTATCTCAAATTCTATTAAAGCTGCAGCTTTGCAGTTTTGCAAATGATTGGATTACTTCATTCCCTACATTCTCACAAAAAATTACAGTTCTATGTTTTATAAAAGAGAAAATAACACGCAAAGTGTTTTTTTCCATTGATTTTAATGGAAAAGCTCAATTTTTCTATTTGTTATATCTGAATTTCTTTTAACCCTTTGTTTACTGAATTTTGAAAAAAATTTTTGAGGCTGGTGATTATTTTTATAGGAATAATTAAGAACACTCTAAAGAGGAAAGTGAAAGAAAAAAAATTTTTTTCAAAAATGTACATATCTCAAGATTTTCCAAAATGAACTTATAAGTCATGACAGGGCACATTAACATAATTAAAATAATAAGCATGTCGTCTAATCTTTGTTATCACAATTACATTTTCTTATATTTTTTATGGTACTCTGTAAAGCAGTTCTTTTTTTTCATTTGCACATAGAAATACTTTGCATTGTGTGCATATGGAATGGGGTCTGGACTCAGTACTTCTTGAACTGTGCTTCTCACAACGACCCCTGGAAGACAAGAATTCTATCCAATGTACTCCAAAATTCTGAAATCTGATGTCTGGTGACACAGAAAATTGCTGCTTCTTCCTCTTGTTTTGAAGCATGGGTGATGGAGAGATTGATGAACTTGTTGGTCTACCTCGTTTTTTTGTTAGCTTTTTGCCTAATGTTATGAGTCCAAGAACTACCTTCCTCTTATACTCTATTAGAGGTGTTTTTTTTGTAAATCACAATAAGCAATATATGAATTTACCAATGTCATCTCAACCATCCCATAAAACAGGCGGTGCCACCACTTCTTAGATTTTCTATCAATTTCATATAATGATCTCAGCATATTGGATTTGTCCACACCTCCCATATGGTCGTTGTAGTCTTTGACTATGGTGAAGCATGGAATGTCCTTCTGGCTTCCATCTTTTTGAGTGCACTGAACGCTTGTCAATTCTGTTCCATGATAAGTAGACAGTAGGTGTAGGCATCTGTTGTCTTTCCACTTTACATAGAATAAATTCTGATCTGATATACGGTGATCAGAGTCACCACGAGTCAGCTGTTTATTAGCAGCTAAAGAAGGCAATCCTTTTCTATTTGCTTTTGTGGAACATGCATAAATTCCATCTGACAGGAGGCTTTCAAATAAATTTACTGATGAAAAGTAATTGTCCATCATAAAAATATAATTTTTGTGTTTCATTGAACTTGTTAACTTTTTAACAACTGATCCACCAAGACCAAATTCTGGAGCAACTCCTTCAGCATATTTTCCCTGGTATACATCAAACTCATAGCAATACCCAGACATATCAGATCTACACCATAATTTTTACCCTCGCTTTATTGGCTTCATTGGATTGTACTGTTTGATAGTTGATCTACCCTTGAAAAGAATCATGCTTTCATTAATAGATTGGAGCTGGTCAGGGGACCTCAGTTTTTGAAAATTTTTATTCAAGCTATTTATCAGTGGCCTGATTTTATACAGTTGGTCATTCATGTCTACTGCAGTATTGTCATTGATATGAAGGTTTGATAAAATTTGAAAATATCGATCTCTTGTTATTGTTTCTGTTACAATTATGACTGCCAAATCGGGTTCACCACACCAATAGTCCTTGATTTTTGGCACACGATGGTAACCAAACAGAAACTATAGTCCAAGGAAGCCAAGCAACTCATGATTTTGTATTGGTGAAACGTTTCTTTGCTGCTGATTTATGTACAAATTTGATTGGTATAAAATATTATTTTGGATTTCTTTGTCAAAAAATGTTAAAAAAAATTCAGATGGCAAACTTTTGGAATCAAAGAACGTCTTATTAGATCCCTTTTGTAGTGAAAAAATGGGTACTGTAGTACTAACATCTTTTTTTCTCCATTTTCTTCTAATTTCTTGCAAAACTTGCTCTTCATTCTGATCATCATGCAGTGATTCATTTACAGAAACAATGTCCTGCACACTAGCACTATTATTAGTAGTTTCTACAAAATCTTCCTCCTCCCTATCAGAATATTCATCTGATGTATTGACATCCAATGGAAAATTCTCCAATTCAATTTGGATGTCTTCACTTGTTGAATTTTTTACCCAATGTGCCATAATGACTATAAAATAAATCAATAGTGTCATAATTTACATTGCTATGAATAGCAAACCTGTTATCTCTATAACACCTAAAATAATGCAATTGTGCCCTGAAGGGACTTTCTGGTCCCACTTGTAAAACATAAATTATGTCTATCTAAATCAATCAATCTCAAATATATTTGAATGGAAAAATTAAATATATGGATAAATGAAGCAAATAAAAAAATACCTTTAGTGTTAGGTGATATAATTTTAAAATTGCAATACTTTTAAAAATTGACAATGACAGCTTCAACAACCAGTCGGGATCACAACATCTCAATGACTGACATTGCATGAAGCGTTTGAGTTTGGGGAAAAACTGCCATCTAGTGATGGCACTTAATACTTTGAGTCTGTTGTACTGCTAAGTCCCATCAGAATTCATTAACAGTTAACATTTCTATAGAGATTTTATCACATGGGACCTAGAAGTCCCGTCAGTAAATTAAGGGTTAAAGCTACAGCTATGCCGTTTTGTAAATGGTAGGAGTTACTCATTCACTACATTCTCGCAAAAATTTACAGTTTTTTTTGTATAGGAGAGAAAATATAGCACAAAGTGCAGTTTCTTATTGATTTAAATGAAAAAACTCCAGTTTTGTATATCTCAGTTTCTATTAACACTATAGTCATGCCGTTTTGAACATGAGTGGAGTAACACATTCCATACATTCTGAATAAAAATTATGATTTACATATGTATAAAAAAGAAAATATTGTAAAAAGTGTGTTTTACTCATTGATATCAATGTAAAAACTCCATTTTTCTTTTTGCTATATTTAAATTCCTATTAAAGCTACAGCCATGCCGTTTTGCACATGATTGGAATGCTTGATTCCGTACATTCTCAAAAAAATTGTCAGTTCTGTGGTGTATAGGAGAAAAAATATTGCTCAAAGTGCACTTTCCTATTTATTTTTATATAAAAACTCCATTCTTCTTTTTCATATATCTCAATTTCTGTTAAAGCTACATCCATGCCGTTTTACACATGATTGGAGTACCACATGCAAAACATTCTGAATAAAAGTTATGATTCTATTATGTAAAAGAAAGATGATATTTTTGAAAAAGTGTGCTTTTTCATTGATTTCAACGTAAAAATACCATTTTTCTTTTCGCTATATCTCAAATTCTTTAAAAGCTATAGCCTTGCTGTGTTGCACATCATTGGATTACCTCATTCCCTACATTCTAGCAAAAATTTAAAGTTCTATGTGTTATAGGAGAAAAAATATCGCACAGAGTGTGTTTTTGGATTGATTTCAAAGTAAAAAAATTCGTTTTTCTTTTTGCTATATCTCAATTTCTATTACACTACAGCCATGATATTTTGCACATGATTTTAGCACCTAATTCCCTACATTGTTGCAAAAATTTACAGTATTACATCTCGCACAAAGTGTGATTTCATATTGATTTCAATGTAAAAACTCCATTATTCTTTTTGCTTTGTCTCAATTTATATTGGATCTAAAGCCATGCCATTTTGCACATGCTTGAAGTAAAACATTCCCAACGTTCCCTATAAAAGTTATGAATCTATTATGCATAGAAAAACAATATTGCACAGAGTGTGTTTTCTTATCGATTTCAATGTAAAAACTTTATTTTTCTTTTTGCAATTTCTCAATTTCTCTGAAAGCTACACCCATGCAGTTTTGCACATGGCTTAGTTACAACATTACCAACATTCTGAATAAAAGTTAATATTTTATTATTTATAGGATCAAAATTATGGCACAAAGTTTGATTTCCCGTTGATTTCAATGTATCAACTCCATTTTTTTTCCTATATCTCAATTTCTTTAAAAGCTACAGCCATACCGTTTTGCACATGAAAGAAGTGCCACATTCCCAACAATCTGGATAAAAGTTGTAATTTTATTATGTATTGGAAAGAAACTAACATAAAGTGTCTTTTTCCATTGATTCCAATGGAGAAACTCCATTTTTCGTTTTGCTATATCTCAATTTCTGTTAAAGCTACAGCCATGCCGTTCTCCACATGGTTGGAGTGGGTAATTTCCTACAATCTTGCAAAAATTTACCCATGTATGTTGTATAAGAGAGAAAATATTAAACAAAGTTCTTTTTCCTACTTTCCTATATCTCAATTTCTATTAAAGCCACAGCCATGCAATTCTGCACATGATTGGAGTACCTCATCCCCTACATTCTCACAAAAATTTACAATTCCATGTTGTATCGGAGAGAAAATATTGCACAAAGTGTGTTTTCCCATTGATTTTAATTTTAAAACTCTTTTTTTCTGTATGCAATATCTCAATTTTTATTAAAGCTATTGCCATGACGTTTTGCACATTATTGGAGTACCTCATTCCATACATTCTTCTAGTAATCTACAGTTCTATGATGAGTTGGAGAGAAAATATCGCACAATGTATGGTTTCCCATTGACTTCAATGTAAAAAAAAATTTCATTTTTGCTATATCTCAATTTCTATTAAAGCTGCAGCCATGGCTTTTTGTGCATGAGTAGAGTCCCTCAATCCCTACATTATAAAATAAATTTACAGTTCTATGTTGTATAGGAGAGAAAATATAACACAAATTTTCCTTTCCCTTTCATTTCAGTGGAAAAACTTCATTTCTCTTATAGGCTATATCTCAATTTCTATTACAGCTAAAGCAATGACATATTGCACATGATTGGAGTACCTCATTCCATACATTGTTGCAAAAAATTACATATGTCACAAAGGCCGTTTTGCACATGATTAGAGTACCTCATTTTGTACATTCTCGCAAAAATCTACAGTTCAATGTTGTATAGGAGAGTAAATATTGCAAAAAGTGTGTTTTCCCTTTGATTTCAATTTAAAAGCCAATGCAATTTCGTTTTTCAAATGTTTGGAGTACCACATTCCCAACATTCTGGATAAAAGCTGTGATTCTTTCATATATAGGAGAGAAAATATCACACAAAGTTTTTTTTTCTTAGTCATTTCCATGTAAAAACTCCATTTTTGTTTTTGATATTTCCAGATAAAAGTTATGATTCTATTACGTATAGGAGAGAAAAAAACACAAGTGTCATTTCTGTTGATATCAATGTGAAAACTCTGCTGCATCTCAATTTCTTTTAAAGCTACAGCCATGCCGTCTTGAACATGATTGGAGTAACTCCTTCCCAACGTTGTCACAAAAATTAACAGTACTATGTTGTATCAGAGAGAAAATATTGCAGAAAGTGTGATTTCCCATTAATTTCAATGTAAAAACTCTATTTTACTTTTTGCTAAATGCCGTTTTGCACATTATTGGAGTACCACAATCACAACATTCTCGAAAGAATTTACTGTTCTATGTTGTATAGGAGAGAATATATCCCACAAGGTGTGTTTTCTCATTGATCTAAATTTAAAAACTCCATTTTTTTTGTACTTCATTCCTTACATTCTTGTGAAAATATATTGTTCTATGTTGCATAGTGTAGAAAATATCGCATAAAGTGTGTTTTCCCATTGATTACAATGTAAAATGTTCATTTTTCTTTTTGCTTTATCTCAATTTCTATTAAAGCTACCGCCATGCCATTTTTAAAATGCTGCTTTCCCTACATTATCACAAAAATTTACAGTTCTATGTTGTATAGTAGAGAAAATATAGCACAAACTGTTTTTTTCCATTTATTTTAATGTAAGAACTCCATTTTTCTTTTTCTATATCTCGATTTTTATTTAAGCTACAGGAATGCCATTTTGCACGTGATTGGAGTAAGACATTCCCAACACTCTAGATAGGAAGATATGATTCTATTATGTATAGGAGAGAAGATATCACACATTGTGGTTCCCAATGATTTCCATTTAAGAACTCCGTTTTTTCTTTTTGTTATATCTCAAATTGTATTAAAGCTACAGCCAAACCGTTTTGCACATGTTTCAGGTGCCTCATTCCCTAGGTTCTCAAAAAATTTACAGTTATATGTTGTATAGCAGAAAATATAGCACAAAGTGTGCTTTCCTATTGATTACATTTTAAAAACTCCATTTTTTTCTTTTTGCTATATCTCAAAATCAAATAACGCTACACCCATGCCGTTTTCCTCATGATTGGAGTACCTCATTCCCTATATAAGTGGGTTTTCTCTTTGATTTCAAAGTAAAAACCATTTTTATTTTTGCAGTATCCCAAATTCTATTATAGCTACAGCCATGACGTTTTCCACCACATTTTAATACCTCATTCACTACATTCTCACTAAAATTTACAGTTCTATGTTATAAATGAGAGAAAATATCACACAAAGTGTGTTTTCCCATTGATTTTAATGTAAAATCTTTATTTTTCTTTTTGCTTTATATAAATTTCTATTAAAGCTACAGCCATGCCGTTTTGCAAGTGATTGGATTACCTCATTCCCTACATTCCCGCAAAAATCCACAGCTCTATGTTGTATAGGAGAGAAAATATTGAAAAAACGTGTGTTTTACTATTAATTTTGAAATAAAAATTCTTTTATTTTCTTTTTGCTATATTTAAATTTCTATTAAAGCCAAAGCCATGCTGTTATGCAAATGATTGGTGTACCTCATTCACTACATTCCTAAGAAATTGACAGTTCTATGTGATATTGGAGAGAAAATATCACACAAAGTGTGTTTTCTATTTATTTAAATGTAAAAACTCCATTCTTCTTTTTTCTATATCTCAATTTCTATTAATGCTACAGCCAAGCCGTTTTGCAAATGATTGGAATACCACACTCCCAACATTCTGGATCAAAGTTATGATTCTGTTTTGGATGGGAAAGAAAATAACATAAAAGTGTGTTATCCTATTGATTTCAATGCAAAAACACCACATTTCATTTTTCTATATCTCAATTTCTATTAAAGCTAGAGCCATTCCATTTAGACCAAGATTGGAGTTCCTCTATCACACAAAGCGGTTTTTGCCATTGATTTCAATGTAAAAACTCCATATTTCACTTTTCTATATCTCAATTTCTATTAAAGCTATAGCCATTCCGTTTTGCACATGATTGGAGTAACATATTCCCTACAACCTTGCAAGAATTTACAGTTCTATATTGAAGAAGGAGAGAAAATATCACATAAATTGTGTTTTTCTATTGATTCAAAGGTAAAAACTATATTTTTCGTTTTGCCATATCTGAATTTCTGATAAAGTTGTCGCCATGCCGTTTTGCACATTATTGAAGTACCTTATTCCCTACATTCTGGCAGAAATTTACAGTTCTATGTTGTATAGAAGAGAAAATATCGTACAAAGTGTGTTTTTCCTTTGATTTCAATGTAAAATCTCCATTTTTCTATATCTCAATTTCTACTTAAGATGCAGCCATGCCATTTTGCACATGATTGGAGTACCACATTCTAAAAATTCTGGATGAAAGTTTTGATTTTATTAGGTATAGGTATAAAAATATCGTACTAAGTGTATTTACCCTTTGATTTCAGTTTAAAAACTCCATTTTTCTTTCTGCTATATCGAATTTTCTAATAAAGCTACATTTATGCCGTTTTGCACATGATTGCACATCATTCCCTGCATTCTCAGGAAAACTTATCGTTCTGTGTTGTTTAGGAGAGACTATATCACAGAAAGTGTTTTTCCATTGATTTCAAAGTAATAACTCCATTTTTCTTTTTGGTATATGTCAATTTCTATAAAAACTACAGACATCCCGTTTGGCACATGGTTGGAGTACCTCATTCCCTACATTTTCGCAAAAAATTACAGTTCCATGTTGTTAAGGAGGAAAAATATCGCAAGGTGTGTTTCCCCATTGATTCTAATGTAGAAACTGCGTTGGTCATTTTGCTATATGTCAATTTCTTTTAAAGCTGCAGCAGTGCCATTTTGCATATGATTGAAGTATGTCATCCTTTACATTCTGATTAAAATTTACAGTTGTATATTTTATAGGAGAGAAAGTGCGTCTTCTCATTGATTATTATGTGAAAACTCTATTTTTCTTTGAGCTAAATCTCAATTCCTCTTAAAGCTACAGCCATGTTGTTTGGCACATGATTGCAGTACCTTATTCCATACATTCTTGCAAAAATTTTCATTCCCAAGTTGTATAGAAGGGAAAATATCGCACAAAGTGTGTTTTCATATTTATTTCAATGTAAAAACTCCATTTTTCATTTTACTATATCTTAATTCCTATTAAAGATAAAACCATGCCATTTTGCAAATGATAGGAGTACCTCATTCCCTACATTCTCACAAAAATATACAGTGCAATGTTGCATAGGAGAGAAAATATCGCACAATGTGTGTTTTCCCATTCATTTCCATATAAAACCTTCGTTTTACGTTTTGCTATACCTCATTTTCAATTTAAGCTACACCCATGCCGTTTTGCGCATGATTGGAGTACCTCATTTCCTACATTCTCACAGAAATTTAGAGTTCTATGTTGTATAGGAGAGGTCATATCGCACAAAGTGGGTTTTCCCCATGATTTCAATGTAAAAAACTATTTTTCTTTTTTGCGTCATCTAACTTTCTTTAAAAGCAAAAGCCATGCCATTTTGCACATGATTGAAGTACCTCATTTCCTACATTCTCACTAAAATATCGCAGAAAGTGGGCTTTCTGATTGATTTCAATTTAAAAAGGTAATTTTTATTTTTGCCATATCTCAATTTCTAGTAAAGCTACAGCCATGCCGTTTTGCACATGATTGGAGTACCAGATTTCCTACAATCTGAACATAATTTGTGGATCTATTATGTATAGGAAGAAACATATCGCACAAAGTTTGTTTTCCCATTGATTTCAAAGCAAATACTTCATATTTCTTTTTGCTGTATTTCAACCTCAAATAAAGCTTAGCAATGCCGTTTTGTTCATGATTGCAGTACCTTATTTCCTACTTACTGACAAAAACTTACTTTTCTATGTTGCATAGGAGAGGAAATATCGCACAAAGTACGCTTTCCCAATGATTTCAATGTAAAAATTCCATTTTTCTTTTTGCTATATCTCAGTTTCTTTTAAAGCTACAGCCATGCTTTTTGCACATGATTGGCGTTTGTCATTTCCTAAATTCTCATGAAAATTTACAGATCTATGTTGAATAGTAGAGAAAACATCACGCAATGTGTTTTCTTATTGATTTCAATGTCATCATCATCATCATCTCACCCTTCTCCCACCTGAGGCAGGGTCGGGTCTGTGGGTTCTGATCCTCCACTCCTGCCTATCCCCAACCAAGTCCCCCTCCACCCCACACGCCTCCATGTCCCTTTGCACCACCTGCTCCCATGTCCGTTTTGGTCGTCCTCTACCCCTACTGCTCCCAATCACCTGCAGTCCCACAATGGACCTAATAAGTTCCTCCTCTCCCGTCCTCATCACATGCCCATACCACCTCAAACGCTTTTCTCTCACCTTTTCTGCAATGTCTCCCACCCCCAGACTACCTCTAACGTAATTGTTTCAGATTCTGTCAGAATGTGACACCCCACACATGTAGCGCAGCATTCGCATCTCTGCCACTTGCATTTGCCTTTCATGGTTCTTCCTAACTGCCCAACACTCAGAGCCATACAGCATAGCGGGCCTAACGACAGTTCTGTAAATTTTGCCCTTCAACTTTATTGGGACCCTGTGGTCACACAGGACCCCACTTGCTTGTCTCCACTTCCGCCATCCTGCATTAATCCAGCAGGTCACATCAGCATCAATCTCCCCATTACTCTGGAAAACTGATCCTAGATAGCGAAATGCCTGCACCACTGGGATCCCCTCTCCCCCACAACGTAACTATTCCTCTTGCCCCTGGCCGCCAAAATTGAAAGCTAGGTACTCAGTCTTCCTCATGTTCACCTTAAGGCCCCCTCCTGCCATTGCTGTTTTAATGTCTTGTAAGCTCTTTTGTGCATCCTCCCTGGACTCCTCCAGCCTTCCCACATCATCTGCAAATACCAGGCACTGGGGGGCCCATTCCCCTATTCCTGTCAGCAGTTCATCCATTACCAGAGTGAATAGGTATGGGCTAAGAGCTGACCCTTGATGCACACCAACCTGCACGTTGAAGCTTACAGTGTTGCCCCATGCTGTCCTCACCCTATTGATGGAACCATCATACATATCCTGCACTATCCTAATGTGGCCTTCATCAACCCCTTTCTTTCTTAGGACATTCCATACTACCTGTCTAGGGACACGGTCATATGCTTTCTCCAGGTCAATGAATATTGCATGAAGATCCTTTTTGCTGCTCTATGCTTCTCTATCATCTGTCGTAGAATAAAGATTGGTTCCATGGTAGACCTACCAGGCATAAACCCAAACTGATTTCCCCGGACACTAGTTTGGTCTCTGAGGCGACATTCTATGACACGCTCCCACAGCTTCATAGAATGGCTCATCAGCTTTATGCCCCTATAGTTTCCACAGTCCTGAGCATCACCTTTACCCTTGAACAGTAGAACTATCCAACTTTCTCTCCATGCAGTTGGCATCCTGTCACCATTTGCTAACTTGTTGAAAAGCTTCCCTAGCCATGTAATGCCAGTTGTCCCCAAGGTGCGCCAAAAATCCAATGGGATTTTATCTGGGCCTACTGCTTTTTGACCTTTCATCTTTTGAAGGGCTCTGACTATTTCATCATTACACACCCTGCCCACTGCCTGTGGAGTGCACGGATTGCTGTCTGCAACTCCTGCACAGGTGGCTGCATTTACGAGGCTGTGGTAGTACTCCTCCCACCTTTTGATTACCTCTGCTGGTTGGAACAGAACCCTACCATTGGAATCCTTTACCGTTAGGGCCCTGGTAACATCCTTACTAGATCTATCCCTGTTCTTGGCCAGTCTAAATACTGCCTTCTCTCCCTCCCTTGTCCCCAGCGTTTCATATAGAACCTCATACTTCTGGTACTTAGCCAGGGCAATGGTACTCCTGGCATGTTTCCTTGCTTGAATGTAGTCTGTCTTGGAAACCTGATCCCCTATTTCCCTCCACCTCTGGAAGGCCGCCTTCTTTAGTTTGATGGCAGCTTCCACCTCACCATTCCACCACCATGTCTGCTTACCCTGAGAGGTGCCTCCTGCTCTACCCATGCCAAACAGTGCCTTCCCACATCTCCTAATTTTCCTAGCCACCCTGTCCCACATGGCGTTGGCAGACCCATCCCAGTCCCAGTTGACCTGCCTCAGAGCCTCCTGCTTGAATTCCTCAGCCTTGGCAGGCAGCTTCCACCACCTAATAACAGATTCTCCTTTCCAGGTATGTTTCCTAACTACCCCTGTTATTAGGACTTCTGCCATGAGCAGCTTATGGCCACTCTCCTTCTGAAAATCCTCACTGGGTATTGCCGAGCAATCTTGTAACTCTTCCCTATGCTGCTCCCTAACCATGAAGAAGTCTATTTGGGATCTCCCCTGTGGAGACTGGAATGTGACTAGGTGCTTCTCCCTCTTCTTGAACTATGTATTGGCCAATGCGAGGCCATGTGCTCTTGCCATCTCGAGGACCTTCTGCCCCTCAGGGTTGATTGTCCCATACCCACATCCTCCATGCACCTCCTCATATCCTGAACCATCCATGCCCACATGGGCATTAAAATCACCCCCAATAATTAAGTGCTCATTTCCTTTGCCCTGTCTAATTGTACTGCTTACTGACTGTACTACTTCATCAAAGTCACTCCAAAAATCTTCTTTAGCTGTGTCCCCCAGGCGTGCTTGGGGGGCATAGGCACTTATGAGGTGAAGCCCTATACCCTGACAGACTACTGTGACTAACATTATCCTACTACTAATTCTATTGACTAATGTGATCCCCTGTTGCAGTTCCCTACTCAATACTATGCCCACCCCATTACGTCCCTCTTCACTACCTGATTATATAAGTTTATATCCTTCTCCCAGCATCCGTGATCTATTCCCCTTCCATTTAGTCTCCTGGAGGAATGCAATGCTAATGTGCCTGTGCTTGAGGGTGTCCACTAATTCCCCAGTTTTCCCTGTGAGGGTCCCCACATTCCAAGTCCCTAGTCTAAGCCTAACTTCTTTACCCTGTTTGACAGCTCTGACTGGGGGCAACCCAGTCAGATGCCTAGAACCCACAGCAAAAGTAGCAGGGCTACCTGTGGGGGGTGCCGTCCTACCCCACAGGAGACACTCATTCGCGGTTGTATCATTGCCAAGTGAGTGGAGGTCTCACACTCACCTGGCAGTATCACACACAGAACAGAACAACAACAGAAAACAAAACAACTAACAAACTAGCACATTGGTGAACTAAGGGATATACAATAAGATAGTGTTAAGAATAACAATGTCAATGGTAATTAATACCAACAAACGATACCATCGCCTTATTGATTTCAATGTAAGAACTCCATTTTTTTTTGCTATATCTCCAATTCTATTAAATCTGTAGCCACACCGTTTCGCACATGATTGGAGTACCTTATTCCCTACATTCTATGTTGAACGGAAGAGAACATATTACGGAGTGTGTGTTTTTCAATTGATTTCAATGTAAAAACTCTATTTCTCTTTTTGCTATATCTCAACTTCTATTAAAGGTGTAGCCATGCCATTTTGCACATGATTGGATTACCTCCTTCCCTACATTCTCAGAAAAATTTAAAGTTCTATGTTGTATAGGAGAGAAAATATCACACAGTGTGATTTCCTGTTGATTTCAAAATAAATACTCAATTCTGGTTATAATTTGCAGTTCTATCATGTATAGGAGACAAGATGCAAAAAGTGTATTTTCTCATTGATTTCAATGGAAAAACTTCATTATTCTTTTTGCTATATCTCAATTTCTATTAAAGCTACAGCAATGCAATTTTGCACATGGTTGGAGTACGACATTTCCTACATTCTAACAAAAATTCTCAGTTCTTTGTTTATGTGCAAGGGAGAACATTATTAGGGTATACCTTACAATTAGTAAGAAAACATATATTCAAGAGGTGGGGTTGCCACAGGGTATTGCACATGAAATTATTCGTTTACATACGTATACATGGAAATGTACATTTCTTTTTGCCATATCTCAATTTCTAATAAAGCTACAGTGATGCCGTTTTAAACATGATTCGAGTACCTCTTTCCCTACATTGTTACGGAAAATTACTGTTGTATGTTATATAGAAGAGAAAATATATCACAAAGTGTTTTTTCTTATTGATTTCAGTGTAAAAACACCATTTTTCTTTTTGCTATTTCTCAATTTCTATTAAAGCTGCAGCTATGCTGTTTTTCTTATGATTGGAGTACCACATTTCCGACATTCTAGAAAATATTTGCAGTTCTATCATGCATAGGAGAGAAAATGCTTGAAGTGCGTTATCCCATTTTTTTCAATGGAAAAACATAGCTTTTCTTATTGCTTTATATCTCAATTTCTATTTAAGCTACAGCCATGCCGTTTTCCTCATGATTGGAGTGCCACATTCCCTACATTCTGTGTATAATATTTTGTTATATTATGTAAAGGAAAGAAAATATTTCGCATAAAGTGTTTACTTATTGATTTCTATTTAAAACTCTATTTTGCTTTTTTTTATATCTCAAATTCTATCAAAGCTGCAGCTATGCCGTTTTGCACATGATTAGAGTACCACATTCCCTACATTCTGGTTAAAGTTTTCAGTTCTATCATACATAGGAGACAAAATGCGCAAATTGTGTTTTATTATTCTTATTATTTTAATAAACGTACATAAAGTACACTAATAAACACCATCCAACCGATCAGAATACATTAACAGTAATCCAAAGCAAAATTCAAGAGAAGCACATCAGGGTCACAAAATGCTGGTGAAGTATATGTTTAAAGTAAGTGCAATTAGCAACAGACTGGAATCTGGAACAGTCAAAAACAGTAGCACCCACAGTGTACGGTAGGGTGTACAGCACAGTGTATGGCACAGTGTACAGGCACTAAAACAAGCAATAGGAAAAAATTGACTTCTGATATCTATGGGTGGCAAGGAGCAATCAAACAGAAACCTTCGAGAATGCCTAACTTCCAATGACGACAGGAAGAACTTGGGAATGTCATGACAGGGGTGCTAAGGATTTCGGGGAGCAGCTCCCAGCGAAAGTACATAACAAAACCATAAAAATAATGCAAAAGAAAAAACCTGAAATTTAGAACAGAATGGAGAAAGATGGACGCAAGGTGGAATATGAAATATCACATGAAGAACGTTGTTATAGGCGACCTGAAAAAATCGAAGCCGGAAGGGTGAAAGGGGGGCAAGAAAAGGTTAAGAAAACCGAATTAGTGCTTGAACCTTGGCAGCAAAAATAAAAACAAGTTTGGCCACGGACACACACGGGTCTGGAGACGCTGAAACAGATAGGACAGAGAGTTAATTTTGGCAATCAAATGATCACGGTGGGTTAAAAGAGTCAGAAAAGGGTCAAACAGAATGATGAGAATATGAATCGAGGTTTCACTGCCAGAGCTCAATTAACTACCAGCAGGAGGAAAGAAAACCACAACTTTGGTCTTATTAGGATGGATCTACATGGCAACCCGAGAATTCCACTCAGCCGGATGAGAAAGAAACCGACAAACAGATAAAAGGACCGTAGAAAGTTCGGAAAGTAAATATGACTGCCCAAAGTAGTTATCGTCAGAAAAGACCAAACGTCCCACTCAAGGCAAATGGAGGGTAAAGAGGCCATGGCGAGATTATACAGTAAAGGCCCCAAAACAGAACCTTGAGGAACACCACGTAGTTGAGTCCTGGTGCCTGATGAAAACCTAGACACAACCTGCCGGCCATGAAGATATGAGACCAACAGGTTATATACAAAGGGATTGGATATGCAGTGAGACAGAGAACTAAGGAGATGACCATTATCAACGGATCAAAGGCTTTAGCAACATCTGTTTTGAGGAGTACGAAGGATTTACCAGAGATATTTGGTCGGGTTCTATACTGGGAAAGAAGAATATGGGCGAGAACAGAGTCACAGATGAGATCAAGGACCCACTACTCAAAGACCTTATCAAGTGGGGGCAATATTGTAGCAACCTGGGTCCAGGGACAGACAGCCCTTAGGAATTGGTACAATAAAAGCCATATTCCAAGCCAGAGGAAACGCTCCCTTGGCCATACAGTGGTTGTAAAGATCACAAAGGGAAAGAAGATTTGAACTATTTAAGTGTTGCAGACAAAAGGATGGAATACCATCTAGAGAGGAACACCTAGAAATCTTGAGACGAGGCAGTAGAGCCAACAGAGCTTAAAAAGAGAGTGGGGTGGTTTGGACACTGAGTCAGGAACAACATGGGAATAAACCCCCAAAGGAGAGGCAGAAGAAGAAAGGGGATTGACAAAATGCTCCAATATCCCATCAGCCAGGTGGGAGGAAATAGTGGCATTTTTGGGAAAAAGGCCACGAACATAGGCCCACATTGATGATAGAGATAAATTTGGGTCTAGGAACGATGACCGGGCAGATCTGATTCTGGACTTATAGGAACGCCTCAGCTTTGAAAAGCAGAATTATCATGGGGATCCAAAGAGCACTTCCAGGCCTGATGAGCAAGGGCCACACCAACCTGAAGGGATGTAAGCTCAGGGATCCACCAGGGGGAATGAGACCTACCCCCACCCAAAACGGACAAGGGGCAGGAAGAAGACAAAGCTAATCATTAATCACTAATCATCATCATCATCACTAATCATCACTAAGCACTAATCATTGTATCAGTGACATAAACAGGATAAGCGGGTTTCAGTGAGACAGGAATTAACAAGATGCTCAGCAACCACATTAAAAAATGAAGAATTGAGCTTAGCAGGCAGGAAGTGGGAGGTAGGAGGAAAATATGTCCAAGAAATGGGAATGAGAGATAATCTAATGATCAAGTACAGGATCAGAGAAAAAAGTAGTGACTGGGACTCCAAGAACAGAAGGGGCAAAAATCTGATCAAGGAGAGTGGTAACAGTTTTTGAAATTCGTGTAGGAGCAAATACAGTGGGACTTAAGCCTAACTGGGTGAAAATCACACGAAGATTATTAGACAGGGGGAAGGAAACCAAAAGATTGGAATTAAAGTCCCCACAAAAGAAGTTAAAAGCAATAGGGTTGAACCGGGAAGAAATAAAACAACACAACAAATTAATAGGAGAATACAGAGGGCGATATATAGCCCAAACATGAATCACATGATTGGAGCAGGAGAGTTTTAGGCACAGAGCCTCAGTGCCACCCAATGAGGAAGTCGACAGAATGACTGCATTCGCGATATGGTCGGTGTAAACTGCAATGCCGCCACCCCTGGATGAGCAGTCAGAGCACCAAACAGTATAAGAAGGAATGTTAAGGAGAAAGTCAGGAACAGAAGCTTGAAGCCAAGTTTCAGGAACCACAAGATACGTCAGCTTAAATTCTTTGCAGTAGGCTTCCATGATATCGAGTTTGGAAGTCAAAGACCTTGCATTAATCATCAGAATATAAAAAGGTGGCGTCAGCTGGAGGAACTCTTGGAAGCAGCATGATATGAGTCGTTCAGCAACCCTGGATTAGGGCCTCTTAAAGGCTGCATTACGGTACCACCAGGCCAAAAGGTGGGATCCATAACATCAATATCCGAGACTTTTTTAACTTCCACAAACATAGAGCAAGAGGGCACTCCTGACTTGGAGGCCCACATTCCAGTACACACTTGCCATAGTCGCACAATACCTCCACCAGCGACTGGATAGACACCTCAGGAGCGACATTGTTTAACACTGTACATTCTGAATCAACATTTAAAGCATAAGCAATCACCACTTTTTTCTGAGCACCAGTACACAGAGTACCACCAAGCCTCAGAGGAGCGTTCGCTTCTTTAGGATGTGCTGGTGGCGGCCCTTGCTCCACAGTAGGATCAGAAAAAGGAGACGAAAGCACCTGTGCATAGCACAATGTTCTAGAAGGCTCATCAATGGAGTCTTGGAGGATCTTGGAGAGTCTTGGAGTCTTGGTTGTAGCAACTACAGATGACGCCAGAGAAAGAATGCTGACCATCTTCAAAGGTCTACATGCCTTTGATTAGTTTGTGGGTTGGAGTGTAAGCCAGGCAGCCATAACAGGTCAACCCCTTAGGAGGCTGCCCACGGTAGATTAGCAGGTAGTTAAAGGAGGAGGAAGAGGGTTTATTTGCAGCAACCAACGTTCTTTACCAACCACCCAAGTTTGTATTGATGTGGGTGTGTGCTGCTTAACTTCAGTGATCTAATGGGAACTGGTTTGTCCAATGCAACTTGACCACACAATAATTCTATTTTTAACAACCTGTGGCGTTAACGTGGGTGGTAGGGGGCCCAGGACGCAAGGACAGTCAGAGGCATTTTCAGGCATTGGGACTCCAGGTTCACCATTCACAGCAATGGCACATTCCAAAGGAGAAGGAAGATCAGTACTCCTGAAAACCCCTCATTCTTTGTCAAGGCTGCATTCCAATGCTTCACGTAGCATGGAATAACCTTCAAAAATGGAGGCATGAGCAAACAACAACTGGAATCCGTAGCTGATGAAGAATCCCCAGCAGGAAGAGGCTTATTGCTATGAGCAAAATCACATACCTTGCATATAGATGGAATAGACGAACTCAACATGGAGAAGTTAAACAAAATAGAATTGAAGACTTCAACAGAATGAACCAATGAATCCAAGGAAGTAATTAAAGACACACCATGGGAAATACACCCAACTGCAACCGACATAATATTACATCATTTAGAATAGATGAGAGCACGCAACACACGACTTCACCCAACAGCTACATCTCGTTTATTCATTGATTTCGTTACCATTGATTTCAGTGTTAAAACTTCATTTTTTTTTCTAAATATGAATATTTATTAAAGCTTAAGCCAGGCAGTTTTACACATGATTAGCATACCTCATTCCCTACATTTTTAAAAAATATACAGTTCTATGTTGTATACCAGAGAAAATATCCCACAAAGTTTGTTTTCCAATTGATTTCAATTTAAAAACTCCATTTTTCTTGTTGCCATATCTCAATTTCTATTAAAGATACAGCCATGCCATTTTGCACATGATTGAAGTACCTCATTCTTTAGATTATTGCAAAAATTTGCAGTTCAATGTTTTATAGGAAAGAAGATATCGCACAAACTGTGTTTTCCCATGGATTTCAATGTAAAATCTCCATTTTTCAATTTGCTATGTTTAAATTTCTATAATAGAGCTATAACCATGCCATTTTGCACATGATTGGAGTACCTCATTCTTTACATTATTGCAAAAATTTACAGTTCAATGTTGTATAGGTAAGAAAATATCGAACAAAGTGTGTTTTTCCATTGTTTTCAATGTGAAAACTCCATTTTTTTGTTATATCTGAATTTCTATTAAAGCTGCAGCCATGTCGTTTTTCAAATGGTTGGATTACATCATTCCCAACATTCGCAGAAAACTTTACAGTTCGATGTTATATAGAAGAGAAAACATCACACAAAGTGTGTTTTCCTTTGGATTTCATTATAAAATTTCCATTTTTCTTTATACTATATCTCATTTTCTATTAAAGCTACAGCCATGCTACTTTGCACTTGATTGGAGTACCACATTCCAAACATTCAGAATAAAAGTTATGATTCTATTATGTATAGGAGAGAAAATATCACAGAAAGTGTGTTTTCTCATTGATTTCCATTTAAAAACTTAATTTTTCTTTTTGCTACATTGAATTTCTATTAAATCTACAGCCATGCCTTTTGCACATGATTAGGTGTAGCACATTCCCAACAGTCTGGATAGAAGTTATCATTCTGTCATGTATAGGAAAGAAAATATCACACAATGTGTGATTTTCCATTTAATTCTATGTGAAAACTCAATTTTTCATTTTGCTATAGAGTTATAGCCATTTCATTTTGCTATAGAGTTATAGCCAAGCTGTTTTGCACATGATTGGAGTACCTCATTTCCTACATTCTCACAAATTTTCTTGGTTCTATGTTGTATAGAAGAGAAAATATCACTCAGTGTGTTTTCTTATTGCTTTCAATGTAAAAACTCCATTTATAATTTTGCTATATCTCAATTTCTATTAAACCTACAGGCAAGCCTTTTAGAAGAGGATTGGGATACCTAATTCCCTTCATTCTTGGAAGAATTTACAGTTCTATGTAGTACAGGAGATAAAATATCTAACAAAGCATGTTTTTATTTTGATTTCAATATAAAAATTCCATTTTTCTTTTTGCTATATCCCAACCTTTAGGATAATAATTCTGATTATATTATGTATAGGAGAGAAAATATGGTGCAAAGCTTGTTTTTCCATTGGCTTTAATGGAAAAACTCCATTTTTCTTTTTGCTATATCTCAATTTTGATTAAAGCTACAACCATGCCGTTTGCACATTATTGGAGAAGTACATTCCTAACATTCTAGATAACAGTTACGATTCTATTATGAATAGGAGAGAAAATATCACACAAAGTGTGTTTTCATATTGATTTGAATGAAAAAACTCCATGCTACAGCCATGCCGTTTTTCATTTGGTCGGAGTACCTCATTACCTACATTCTCAAAAAAATATACAATTTTATGTTGTATTGGAGAGAAAATATCGCACAAAGGGTGTTTTGCCATTGATTTCATTATAGAAACTCTATTTTTTTGCTATATCTCAATAACTGTTATAGCTAATGCCATGCTGTTTTGAACATGATTGGAGTACCACATTCCCAACATTCTAGATAAAAGTTATGATTCTATTACATATAGGAGAGAAAATTCCACAAAAAGTATCATCTTCCATTGATTTCCATGTAAAAACTACATTTTTCTTTGTGCTATATCTTAAAATCTATGATAGTTAAAGCATTCCCGATTTGGGCATGATTGGAGTACCTTTTTTCCTACATTCTCATAAAAATATACAGTTTTATGTTGTATAAGATGAAAAATATCGCACAAAGTGTGTTTTTGTATTGATTTCTATGTAAAAACTCCAATTTTCTGTTTGTTATATCTCAATTTCTAGTAAAGCTACAACTATGTCGTTTTGCACATGATACGGGTAACACATACCCGACATTCAGCATAAAATTGCTTCTATTATGTATAGAAAGGAAAATATTGCACAAATTGTGTTAACCATTGATTTCATTGTAAAAAGTCCTTTTTAAGTTTTTCTATATCTCAATTTTTTTTAAAGCTACAGCCATGCCGTTTTGCACATTATTGGAGTACCACATTCCCAAAATTCCGGATAAAAGTTATGATTCTATTATCGATAGGAGAGAAAATATAGCACAGAAGGAATTTTCTCATGCATTTCAATGTAAAAACTCCATTTTTCTTTTTGCTATATCTCAATTTCTGTTAAAGCAACAGCAATGCCATTTTGTGCATCATTTAAGTACCTCATTCCCTACATTCTCGCCAAAATTTCAGTTAAATGTTGTGTAGGAGAGAAAATATCACACCAAGTGTGTTTTCCTCAATTTCTATTAAATCTAAAGCCATGCCATTTTGCACATAATTCGATACCCTCATTCCCTACATTCTCACAATAATTTACAGTTCTATGTTGTATAAGAGAGAAAGTATTGCAGTTTTTTTTCCCATTGTTTTCAATATAAAAACTCCTTTTTTTTATTTTTGCTATATCTCAATTTCTATTAACGCTACAGCCAATCCATTTTGAACATGATTGGAGTACCTCATTTCCTACATTATTTAAAAAATTTACATTTTTATGTTGTATAGGTGAGAAAATATCGTAAAAAGTGTGTTTTCTGATTGATTTCAATGTAAAGACAAAATTTATCTTTTTGCCATATCTCAATTTCCATTAAAGCTACAGCCATGCCGTTTTGCACATGATTGGAATACCTCATTCCCTACATTCTCAAAAAAATTTTCAGTTTTATGTTTAATAGGAGAAAACATAGCTCAAACTGTGTTTTCCTATTGATTTCATTGTAAAAACTCCATTTATCAATTTCTGTTAATGCTACAGCCAAGCCGTTTTGCTCATGGTTGGAGTGCATAATTTTCTACATGCTTGCAAAAATTTACCCATGTATGTTGTATAAGAGAGAAAATAATAAAGAAAGCATGTTTTCCTATTCATTTAAATGTAAAAACTCGATTTTTCTGTTTTCTATATCTCAATTTCCATTAAAGCTACAGCTTTGCAGTTTTGAACATGATTGGAGTAACTCATTCCCTACAATCTCACAAAAATTTACAGTTCTATGTTTTATCGGACAGAAAATTTCGCACAAAGTGTGTTTTCGCATTGATTTGAATGTAAAATACATTTTTCTTTTTGCTATATGTAAATTTTTATTAACGCTTCAGCAATGACGTTTTGCACCAGATGGGAGTACCACATTTCCTACATTCTTGCAAAATTTTACAGTTCCACGTTGTTTGGGAAAGAAAATATCGTATAAAGCATGTTTTCCTATTGATTTCAATGTAAAAACTACATTTTTTTTTTCTTTTTGCTATATCTCAATTTCCATTAAAGCTACAGTCTTGCCGTTTTGTTCATGATTGGAGTAACACATTCCAACATTCTGGATATAAGGTATGATTATATTACGTATAGGAAAGAAAATATCATACAAAGTGTGTTTTCTGATTGATTTTAATGTAAAAACTATATTTTTCTTATTTCTTTATCTCAATTTCTAATAAAACTTCAGCCATGCCATTTTGCACATAATTACAGTACCTCATTCCCTACATTCTTGCAAAAATTTACAGTTGCATTTTGTATGGGAGTAAAAATATCACACGAAGTGCGTTTTCCCATTAATTTCAAAATAAAATCTCTAAATTTCTTTTTGCTATATCTTAATTTCTAATAAATTCACAGGCATGCCATATTGCATATGTTAGAAGCACCTCATTCCCTACATTCTCACAAAATTTAAAGTTCTATGTTCTATAGGAGAGAATATATTGTGCAAAGTGTTTTTCTTATTGATTTCAATTTAAAAACTCTATTTTTCTTTATGCTTTATCTCAATTTCTATTCATTCACAGCCATGCCATTTTGCATGTGATTGGAGTGCCACATTCCCAACATTCTAGACAAATCTATGATTTTATTATCTTTAGGAAGTAAATGTCACACAAAGTCTGATTTCCCATTGATTTTAATGTAAAAACTCCATTTTTCCTTTTGCTATAACTCAATTTCTATTAAAGCCATAGCCATGCCGTTTAGCACATAATTGAAGAACCTCATTCCCTACATTCTCTGAAAAATTTACAGTTCTATTTGACATAGGAAAGAAAATGTTGCACAAAGTGTGTTTTCCCATTTATTTCGATATAAAAACTCCATTTTTTTTATCTATATCTCAATTTCTATTAAAGCTACAGCCATGCAATTTTGTGCATGATTTGAGTACCACATTCCCAACAATCTTGATATAAGTTGTGATTCTATAATGTATAAAAAATATTGCACAAAGTGTGTTTTCTCATTGATTTCAATGTCGAAACCATTTTTCTATTTGCTATATCTCATTTTCTATTAAAGCTACAGCCATGACGTTTTGCACCAGATTGGATTACCTCATTCCCTACATTTTTTTTGAAAAATTTACAGTTCTATGTTGTATAGGAGAGAAAATACAGCACAATGTGTATTTCCCAATGGATTTCATTTTAAAAACAATTTTTCCTTTTCCTATATCTCGACTTCTATTAAATCTACAGCCATGGCGTTTTGCACATGATGGAGTACCACATTCCTAACATTCTGAATAAAAGTTATGATTCTATTACATATAGTAGAAAAAATATCACAAAAAGTGTGATTTCCCATTGATAGCAGTGTAAAAACTATAAATTTCTAAATTCTGATATGTAAATTTCTACTAAAGCTACTGACATGCTGTTTTGCACGTCATTGGAGTACCCTATTCCCTATATACTTGCAAAAATATAAAGCTCTATGTTGTATAGGAGAGAAAATATCACTCAATTTTGTTTACATTGATTTCAATGTAAAAACTCCATTTTTCTTTTTGCTATATCTCAATTTCAATTAAAGTTGCAGCCATGCCTTTTTGTGCATGATTGTAATACCACATTTATAACATTCTGGATATAAGTTATGATTCTATAATGTATAGAAAAGAAAATATTGCACAAAGTGTGGTTTCCTATTGATTTCAATGTAAAAACTCCATATTTTTATTTTTGCTATATCTCAATTTCTACTAAAGCTACTACCATTCCGTTTTGCACATGATTGGAGTACTACATTCCCTACATTTTGGCCAAAATTTGCAGTTTTATCACGTATAAGAGAAAAAATGCACTAAGTGCGTTTTTCCTTTGATTTCAATTCCAAAAACTTCATTTTTCTTTTTGTTATATATCAATTTCTATTAAAGCTACATCCATGCCGTTTTGCACATGATTAGAGTACCTCATTCCCTACATTCTCTTAAAAATTTATTTCCATGTTGTATAAAAGAGAAAATATCACACAAAGTTTTTTCTGATTGATTTCAAAGTATAAACTCAATTTTTCTTTTTACTTTAACTCAATATTTATTAAAGCTACAGCCATGACACTTTGCACAGATTGGAGTACCACATTGCCAACATTCTATAATAAAGTTATGATTATATTACATATAGGAAAGAAAATATCGCCCAAAGTGGGTTTTCCCATTGATTTTAATTGAAAAACTCCATTTTTCTTTTTGCTATATCTCAAATTCTATTAAAGCTACAGCGATGCAATTTGGCAAATTATCTAAGTACCACATTCACAACATTCTGGATAATAAATATGATTTTATAATGCATAGGACAGAAAATATCGCACCAAGTGTGTTTTCCTATTGATTTCAATGAAAAAAACTACATTTTTCTTTGTTGATATATCTTAATTTCTATTAAAGCTAAAGCTATGCCGTTTTGCACATGATTAGAGTTCCTTATTCCCTTCATTATTGCAAAAATTTACATTTTTATGTTATATAGGGGAATAAATATCGCACAGTGTGTTTTCTTATTTTTTTTAATGTAAAAACCATATTTTTCATTTTCCTATATCTCAATTTTAATTAAACCTACAATATTCATTAAGCCTTTTTTCAGATGATTGAAGTACCTCATTTCCTACATTGCCACAGAAATTTACCGTTCTATGTAATATAGGAGAGAAAATATCGCTCAAAGTGTGTTTTATTATTTATTTCAATTTAAAAACTCTTTTTTTTCTATATGTCAATTTCTATAAAAGCTACAGCGATCTTGTTTTTCACATGATTGCAGTACCTCATTCTCTACATTCTCAAAGAAATGCAGTTTATTTTGTATAGGAGAGAAAATATCCCACTAACTTTGTTTTCCCTTTCACTTCAATGTAAAAAGTCTATTTTCTTTTTGCTATATCTCAATTTCTATTAGACCTACAGCCTCGCCGATTTGTACATGATTGGAGTACCACATTCCCAACATTCTGTTTAAAAGTTATGATTCTATTATCTATCAGAGAGAAAATATAGCACAAGGTGTATTTCCCATTGAGAAATTATAAGGGCGACCATTGATATCTACTGAAAAATATTTATCACTTTGATTAAGAATTTTGTAGGTACCTTTATATGGTATAGTTAGTGGGTGATGGCGAGCACCTCTATGTATAAATACATGTGTGGCTTGATCAAATTGTGGAACATGAAAAATGGTATGAGCAGAGAAACGTGGAGGTGTGTGGAGAAATATTATGCAGACTTTGGAAGATGGCTTGCTGTAGAGATTGAGGCACTATTGGAAGTGGATGAGGCATTGAAACATTGCAAAACAAGCAAATATTGGTGTCTGGAATAGGCACCAACTGTATGGATAAGGAACCAGGCTGGGTATGTAATTGTTGAAGTTCTTCATCTTGTTGCTGTGCTTGGTGTAACTGCTGAGTATTGACAGCTGGAGTGGCAAGCTCTAAAGAGTGAGTAGTTTAATGTGAAGAGCATCTGCAATTATATTGCTGGAAGTGTTTGTCAATGTGGGTTGACATTGAATAGAACAGAGGCCTGTGTTAGGTATATATAACAAAATATCGACCTTCAAGAAAATGACAAAAGGTATTAATTGCTAAAATTTACAGCAAGAAGCTCACGACCAAATACACTATCATGGACCTCTGGTTGCTTGAACTCTTTGGAAAAGAATTTAATAGGATGCCAGTCAGTCTTAACACGCTTTCGCATCTGTCATTGCTCCTGCTGCAATGTCAGATGCATCCATAAAAAGTGCAATTTTGGTATTGGGATTAGGATCTGGATTAACAAGTGTAACAGCATTGGGAAAAGCATCTTTAACCTTTGTGAATGCAATTTCCATCACATCAGACCATGGTAAATTTGCACTCTTGTGAGGTTTCCCAACCAACAAGGTATACAATGGCTGTAATAGTGTAGCACAGTTTGGAATGAAAAGTTGAAAAAAATTTACTAGGCCCAAAAAACGTCTGGAATCTAGGCGAGGGAAATTTTGAATTGCCTCATATTTACAAGGTAATGGTGAAATTCCTTCTGGAGTAACTTGGTGCCCCAAGAAATCCAAGCAATTAAAACCAAAAACACATTTGGCAAGGTTGATAGTGAGAGAATGTTGACAGAGTCTCTTGAGTACTTGTCTCAAATGGATGGTATGTCTCATCATCAGTACTGGCAATTAGAGTTTCATTCAAGTATTTAAAAACAAATGGCAAATCACAGAGAACAGAATCAATAAATCTTTGAAATGTTTGTTCTGCATTACGTATCTCAAAAGGCATCCTTGTATATTTGAATAAACTGAATGGTGTAATGACAGAAGTTTTGGGAATGTTCTCAGAAGCAATTGGAATCTGATGATAGGCTTTTTGTAAATCTAATTTTTTTAAAGAAGTGTTCACCACACAGCTGTGCAATAAAATCAATCAAATGTAGGATGGGATATTGGTCTGGCATTGTTCTGGAGTTTAAAGCATGGAAATCACCAACGATTCTCCATGAATCACCTTTGGGAACCAGATGCAGTGAGCTTGACCACAAACTAGAAGATGGACGAATGTAGCCAAGCTCTTGAAGAAAGCGAAATTCTTCTTTGGCTGCCTTCAATTTAGTAGGATCAAGACGTCTCACTTTTGTATATACTGGTGGTCCATTGGTGGTAACTATGTTGTGATAATTGGTGTGAGAAGGAGTGCTGGAAACTGGTTTTGAAATTGTGATGTCTTTAAATTCTTGAAGGAGTGCTTTGTAGTGAGTTGCTCTATCTGAAGCTATTGTAGACAAACAGTAATATTGCACAGGGTTATCGAGATTATTTCCAGAAATCTCAAATCCAGTAACTCTATCAAACAGTTTGTGTCATCCTACATCCAAAATTAAATTAAAGTGGGACAAGAAATCTATTCCCAGGATAGCATGTGCCACATCAACAATAACAAAATTCCATGAGATGGAACGACATAACCCTAGGTCAAGGAACAAATGATGCATTCCACAAAGTCACTAACTTTAAATGGTTTTGGAGTAACCTGTGACAATGAGATCACGCTAATTTCTGCTCTGGTATCAATTAAAAATATAAACTCGGTGTTTTTATATCTAATAAAAAAGAGACGACTTGAAAAAATACCAACATCGCTCTGCATTTCTAAGAACGATTGGCCAGATCACTTCCCGAAGAGCTGGGCATATCACACTTTCTAGCGTTATTGCCAAATGTTTGGTGATACCAACATAAATTAGGGTTGGTCGAGGTGGACTGAGTATCCCTGTGATGTGAATGTGAAGAAGAGTGAGAACGACTGTTATGTCTTTGAAATGGTGACTGATGGCGACAATGCAAGGATAGGGAATTGACTTTGGCAGTTATGTCATCTAGTCAAGATGAGAATTTGATAAATTCGGCCATGGGAGAATCGGATGGAGTTGGAGCTGACAGGGCATTAAGGTGCAAGACATGAGGATCCATGCGTTCCATGATTTTATCAGCCATTTCTGCCAATTTATCAATGGCTGTGGCAGGATCAGCTGTGGCTAGAACTACCCTAACTTGTCTAAGCAGACGTGAGAGGAAAAGTTCTTTTATTATGGTTGCATCACCTGTAGAATTTAATGCATCTCCTGTTAATTGCTGCATTCTTCAGAGAAGTTGTGATGGTTTTCCATCTCCTAGTTCTTGACTATGTAATAATTGCTGCAGCTTCTGCTGTTGAGATAGTGAACTTCTCTGCATAACAGCAAGCTTCAAGGTTTCATAAGGGTGAACTGTCAGTATTTGGAGAATGAGATCATGCACATCGGAAATTATCTCTTGTGGAAAAGTCCCAACTGTTAATTCAAATTTCCGTGAATCTTATTTAATATTGTAGACTTTGAAACAATACTAATTTGTCGCAAACCACAATTTTCAATCATGAATCGAGAAATCCCTTCATGTACAGCATTTATAAAAAAATCCTCATCATTTTGCACTGTGGGTGGGACGGGTAATGAAGGGGGCGAAATTTCATCTGCAAACTGCATTGATGTTTCTTTTTTTTGTTTTTGTTATAAAATATTATTGGTGCCACTGCTATTGCAATAATATTTGTGATTTGTTGAAATAAGTTTGTCCAACCAAATACCAACAGGTGTGATGTTACATCTTCCAAAAAAAAATTTTTTTAAATCCACTGTGGAATTATTAGAAGTAGTAAAATGTTGTTGTAACTGTTGTAATAAATAATTTAGCGTGTTGTTTTCACTAATCCTGTACGGTGTCAAATATTTGCTGGTATCACGTCCAGGTCACCAATTGTGGCAAAGGTCTAAATCACTAATATTGAAATATTCAAATTTAGTCATTAAGTAAAATATTTCGACCTCACAACATTAATTTTATGAATTTAGATCAGAAGTTTAATTTAAATATCTTCCTTAATTCTGTTATAGGATGTTGATGGCAATTATGAATTAATTGGTAATCCAACAGATCAGATGATGAAACTTATGTAATCAAACAAATACTTAATAACATATAACAGTAGTAATATAGTTTTTGTTAAGTTGCACTACAAACGCGTCTTTACTGTGAGTTGCAAGAAAGATTCTATGAATTCAAATCTCTAAATAAAAAGAATTCTAGTTTGAAATAAAAGAATTTACAGTTCTATGTTTTAAAGGAGAGAAAACATCGCAGAAAGTGTAGTTTCCCATAAATTTTAATGTAAAAACTTCATTTTACTTTTTGCTATATCTCAATTTCCACTAAAGCTACAGCAATGCCGATTTCAACATGATTGGAGTACCTCATTCCCAACATTCTGGAAAAAAGTTATGATTCTATTATGTATAGGAATAAAAGTATCGCAGAAAGTGTGTTTTCTTATTGATTTCAAAGTAAAATCCATTCTTCCTTTTGCTATATCACAGTTTCTATTAAAGCTATAGCCATGACGTTTTGCACATGATTGGAGTACCTCATTCCCTTCATTCTCGCAAAAAATTACAGTTCTATGTTGTATAGAAAAGAAAATATCACACAAAGTGTGTTTTCCCATTGATTTCAATGTAAAAACACCATTTTTTGAATCTCAATTTCTATTAAAGCTACAGCCATGCCATTTTACACATGATTTGAGTAACACATTCCAAACATTTCGGATAACAGTTATGATTCTATTATGTACAGGATTAAAAATGTTACACAAAGTTTACTTTCCCTTTGATTTCAATGGGAAAATTTCTTATTACTATATCTCAATTTCTATTAATGTTACAGAAATGCCGTTTTGCACATGATAGGATTACCTTATTCCCTACATTTTCGCAAAAATTTACAGTTCTATGTTGTATAGGAGAGTAGATATTGCAAAAAGTGTGTTTCCACAGCGAATTTAATGTAAAAACTCCACTGTTCTGTTTGCTCTATCTGAATTTCTAATAAAGCTACAGCCAAGCCGGTTTTCATATGATTAGAGTACCTCATTCCATACATTCTTGCAAAAATGTATAGTTCTATGTTGTATGGGAGAGAAAATATAGCACAAAGTGCATTTCCCCATTGATTTCAATGTCATTGATTTCATTGAGCTGCAGCTATGCCGTATTGAACATGATTGCAGTACAACATTCCCAACAATCTGGATAAAAGTTATGATTCTATTATGTATAGAAAAGATAAAATAACGCACAGAGTGGGTTTTCCCAATGATTTCAATGCAAAATGTCCATTTTTCTTTCTGCTATATTTCAAATTCTATCAAACCTACAACTGTGCCATTTGGTACATTTTTGAAATACCACATTCCCAACATTCTGGATAAAACTTATGATTCAATTATGTATAGGAGAGAAAATATCACGAAAAAGGTGATTTTCCATTGATTTCAAAAAATTTTTTTTTTCCATTTTGCTATATCACAATTTTGATTAGAGCTAACACCATGCTGTATTGCACATGATTAGAGTATCACATTCCCGAAATTCAGGATAATAGTTATGATTCTATTATTTATAGGAAAGAAAATATTGCACAAAGTGAGTTTTTCCATTGATTTCAATGGAAAAACTCCATATTTCTTTTTGCTTTATCTCCATTTCAATTAAAGCTACAGCCAAGCCATTTTGCACGTGATTGAATTACTTATTCCCCACATTCCCACAAAAAATTACTGTTCTATGTTGTATAGGAGAGAAAATATCAGACAAAGTATGTTTTAGCACTGATTTCAATCTAAAAACTCCAATTTTCTATTTACTTTATCTAAATTTTCATTAAAGCTGCAGCCATGCCGTTTTGTGAATGATTTGAATACCACATTCCCAACGTTCTCGCAAAAATTTAAAGTTCTGTGTTTAATAGGAGTGAATATATCACTCCAGGTGGGTTATCCAATTGATTTCATCATAAAATTTTTTTTCTTATTTTCTATCTCAATTTCTGTTAAAGCTACAGCCATGCCATTTTCCAAATTATTAGAGTATGCCATTCCAAACACTCTGGATAAAAGGTGTCATTCTTTTATGTATAGGAAAGAAAATATCAACAAAAGTGTCATCCTATTGATTTCAATAAACAAAACGCCATTTTTCCTTTTCCTATTTCTCAATTTTTATTAAAGCTATAGCAATGCTGTTTTGCACATGATTGCAGTGCCACATTCTCTGCTTTCTGTCCAAAATTTGTTGTTCTATTGTGAATAAGAAAGAAAATATCCCACAAAGTGTGTTTTCCAATTAATTTCAATTTCTTTTAAAAGTGCAGCCATGCCGTTTTACAAATGATTGGAGTACCTCATTTCCTACATTTTTATAAAAACCTACTTTGTGTTTTCCTATTGATTTCATTATAAAAACTCCATTTTCTTTTTGCTATATCTTTATTTCCATAAAAGCAACAGCGAGAGAAAGTATCGCACACAGTGTGTTTTCCTATTGATTTGAATGTAAAAACAATTTTTTTTTGCTATATCTCAATTTCTATTTAAGCTACAGCCATGACGATTTGAACCAGATTTGAGTACCTTATTGCCTACATTCTAGCATATATTTAAAGTTCTCTGTTGTGTAGGAGAGAAAATATCGCACAAAGTGTATTTTTCCATTAATTTCATTGTAAAAACCATTTTTTCTATATCTAATTTTCTTTTAAAGCTATACCCATTACGTTTTGCACATGATTGGAGTACCACATTCCCAACATTTTGGATAAAAGTTATGATTCTATTACGTATAGGAGAAAAAATATTTAAAAATTTATGTTTTCCTGTTGATATCAATATAATTTTCAATATATTTTTCTGTACAGTATATCTCAATTTCAACTAAAGCAACAGTGATGCCGTTTTGCACATGATTGAAGTACCACATTTTCTACATATAGGAAACAATATGCACGAAGTCTGTTTTTTTCATTTATTGGTATAAAGAAACTACATTTTACTTAATGCTATATCTCAATTCCAATTAAAGCTACAGCCATGCCGTTTTGCAAATAATTCGTGTGGTGCATTCCTTACATTCTCAAAAAAATTTACAGTTCTATGTTTTAAAGGAGAGAAAATATCACAAAAAGTGTTTTCCCATTGATTTTAAAAGAAAAACTCCATTTTTCTCTTTGCTCCATTTTTTATTAAAGCTACAGCAATGAAGTTTTCCACATGATAGGAGTACCTAATTCCCTAAACTTTCACAAAAATTAAGAGTTCTATTTTGTATAGGAGAGAAAATATCGCCCAAAGTGCATTTACCTATTGATTTTAATGGGAAAAGCATTTTTATTTGCTATATCTCCATTTGTCTTAAAGCTATATTTATGCCGTTTTGCATATGATTGGAGTACCTTATTCCCTATATTTTCACAAAAATTTGCAGTTCTATGTTTTATAATAAGGAAAGTATCGCCCAAAGTGTGTTTTCCCATTGGTTTCAATGTAAAAATTCCATTTTTCGTTTTTGCTCTATCTCAATTTGTATTAAAGCTACAGCCATCCTGTTTAGCAAATAATTGAAGTACCTCATTCCCTACATTCTCACAAAAATTTACAGTTCTATGTTGCATAGAAGAGAAAATATCGCACAAAGTGTGTTTTTGCATTGATTTTAATTTAAAAACCATTTTTGTTTTTGCTATATGTGAATTTTTAATAAAGCTACAGCCATGACGTTTTGCACAAGATAGGTGTACCACATTCCCTACATTCTTGCATTAATTTTCAGTTCTATGTTGTTTAGGAGAGAAATTATCAGATTAAGCGGGTTTCCAATTCATTTCAATGTAAAAACTCCATTTTTCGTTTTGCTCTATCTCAATTTCCATTAAAGCTACAGCTATGCCGTTTTGTGCATGATTGAAGTACCACATTCCCAACATTCTGGATAAAGCTATGATTCTATTATCTTTATCAAGGTAAATATCACACAAAGTGGTATTTCCCATTTATTTCAAAATGTAAGCTCCATTTTTCTTATTGCTATATCTTAATTTCTATTAAAGCCACAGCCATGCCGTTTTGCACATAATTGTAGTACCTCATTCCCTACATCCTTGAATAAATTTTCAGTACTACGTATATAAGAGAGAAAATATTGTACAAAGTGTGCTTTCCTATTTATATCAATGTAAAAACTTCATTTTTCTTTTATCTATATCTCAATTTCCATTAAAGCAACAGCCATGCCAATTTGTGAACGATTTAAGTACCACATTCGCAACATTCAGGATATTCAACATTCTATAATGTATAAAAAGGAAAAATAGCACAAAGTGTATTTTCCCATTGATTTCAATGTCAAAACCATTGTTTTTTTTACTATATCTCAATTGCATTTAAAGCTAGAGCCATGACGTTTTGAACCATATTGGAGTACCTCATTGCCTACATTCTCACAAAACATTACAGTTCTATGTTGTATAGGAGAGAAAATATCACACAACGTGTGTTTTCCTATTGATTTCAATGTGAAAACCATTTTTCTTTTTCCTATAACTCAATTTCTATTAAAGCTATAGCCATGCTGTTTTGCCAATAGTTGAAGTACCTCATTTCCAACATTGTCACAAAAATTTATTGTGTATAGGAGAGAAATTATCACAGAATTGTAGAAATGCACATCATTTGAGTATCTCATACACTACATTTTTGCACAAATTTACAGTTCTATGTGGTATAGAAGAGAAAATATCGCACAAAGTGTGTTTTTCTATTCATTTCAATGTAAAAACTCCATTTTTCTTTTTACTATATATCAAATATCTATTGCAGCTACAGCCATGTCGTTTTGAAAATGATTGACATACCAAATTCCAAACGTTCTACAATAAAGTTATGATTCTATTATGTATAATAATAAAAGTATTGCACAAGGTGAATTTTCAAATTGATTTCAATGTGTTAAAAACTCCATTTTTATTTATGCTACATCTCAATTTCTATTAACGCTAGAGCCATGACATTTTTCACCAGGTTGGAGTACCTCATTTCCTACATTCTCAGAAAAAGTTACAGTTCTATGTTGTACAGGAAAGAAAATACCGCACAAAGGGTGTTTTCCATTGATTTCAATGTAAAAACAATTTTTGTTTTTGCTATATCTCAAATTCCATTAAAGCTACAGCCATGACGTTTTGCACATGATTGGAGTACCTAATTCCAAACATCCATCCAAAAATTTACAGTTTCATGTGGTATAGAGGAAAGATATCGCACAAAGTGTATTTTCCTTTTGATTTCAATGTAAAAACTGTTAAAGATTCAGCCAAGCTGTAATGAAACATCATTGAAGTACCACATTCCCAACATTCTCGATAACGGTTATGATTCTATTATGTATAGAATTATAAATATTACACAGTGTATTTTCCAATTGATTTCAATGAAAACACTCCAATTTTATTTTGACTATACCTCAATTTCTATTAAACCTACAGCCATGTCGTTTTGCACATGATAGGAGTACCTCGTTCCCTAAATTCTTACAAAAATTTGCAGTTCTATGCTGTAGGGAGAGCACATATTGCACAATGTATGTTTTCAAATTTAAAAACTGCCTTTTTCTTTTTGCTATATCTCAATTTTGATTAAAGCTGTAGAAATGCCATTTTCAACATGATAGAAGTACCATATTGACTACATTTTAGCCAAAATTTGCTGTTCTATCATGCATAGGAGAGAAGATGGAGAAAGTGCATTTTACCATTGATTTCAATGGAAAAACTTCTATTTTTCTTTTTAATATATCTCAATTTCTACTAAAGTTCCAGCCAAGCCGCTTTGTATATGATTGGAATACCAGAATCTCTACATGTTGGCCAGAATTTGGAGTTCTATCATGTATAGGAGAAAAAATGCAGAAAGTGCATTTTCCCATTGATTTCAATGGAAAAACTTCATTTTTCTTTTTGGTGTATCTCAATTTTTGTTAAAGATATAGAGATGCTATTTTGCACATAATTGGAGTACCAAATCTCCACATTCTAGCGAAAATTTACAGTTCTATGTTGTATAGGACCGAAAATATCGGAAAATGTGTTTTCTCATTGATTTCAATTGAAAATCTCCATTTTTCTTTTTTCCATATCTTAATTTTTATTAAAGCTACAGCCAAGCTGTTTTCACATGATTGTAGTACCTCATTTCCTACACTCTTGCAAAAATTTACATTTCTATGTTGTAGAGGAGAGAAAATATTGCACAAAGTGTGTTGCACCATTGATTCCAATGTAAAAACTTCATATTCTTTTACTATATATCAATTTCCTTTAAAGCTACAGCCATGCCGTTTTACACATCATAGGAGTTCCTCGTTTTCTACATTCTTGCAAAAATTCACAGTTGTATGTTGTATAGGAGAGAAAATATTGCTCAAAGTGTGTTTTACCTTTGATTTTAATGTAGAAACTCCATTTTTTTCTTCTTAAATATATCTCAATTTCTATTAAAGCTTCAGCCATGCTATTTTGCACATGACTGGAGTACCTCATTCCCTATATATTCCCAAAAATTTTCAGTTCTATGTTGTATAGAAAAGAAAATAATACACAAAGTGTGATTTATATTGATTTCAATGTAAAAGCTTTATTTTCCTTTTTGCTATATCTCAAATTTTGTTAAATCTATAGCCATGCCGTTTTGCAAATGATTGGAGTACCTCATCCCTACATTCAATTGAAAAACTTCATTTTTGTTTTTCCTTTATCTTAATTTCAATTAAAGCTACAGCCACGCCATTTTCAACATAATTGGAGTACCTCAATCCCCAAATTCTTGTTAAAATTTACAGTTCTATGTTGTATAGAAGAAAAAATATCGCTCAAAGTGTGTTTTCTTTTTGATTTAATTGTAAAACTTCATTACAGCTCCATTACAGCTGCAGCCATGCTATTTTGCACATGATAGGAATACCTTAATCCCTGCAATTTCGCAAAAGTTTACAGTTCAATGTTGTATAGGAGAGAAAATATCACACAAAGTGTGTTTTCCTATTGATTTCAAAATAAAAAACATTTTTCTTTTTGATATATCTTATTTTTTATTAATGCTACAGCCATGATGTTTTTCCAGAGATTGCAGGTCCTCATTCCCTACATTTTTGCAAAAATTTACAGTTCTATGTTGCATAGGAAAGAAATTATTGCACAAAGTGTGTTTTCCCATTGATTTCAATGTAAAAACTCCATTTCTCTTTTTGCTGTATCTCAATTTCCATTAAAGTCACAGCCATGCGGTTTTGCACATGATTGAGTACCTCATTCTGCACATTTTCATAAAAATTTAAAGTTTTATGTTTTATGGGAAAGAAAATATCGCAAAAGTGTGTTTACAATTTTTTCAATGTAAAAACCATTTTTCTCTTTGCTATACCTCATTTTCTATTCAGGCTACAGCCATAATGTTTTGCACAAGATTGAATTACCTCATTCCCTATATTTTTGCAAAAATTTTCAGATATGTTTCTTATAGGAGAGAAAATATTGTAGAAAGTGTATTTTTCCATTTATTTCAAATTAAAAACTCCATTTTTCTTTTAGCTATATCAAAATTTCAATTAAAGCTACAGCCATACCGTTTAGCACAACATTGGAGTACCTTATTCCCTACATTCTCGCAAAAATTTACAGTTATATGTTGTATAGGAGAGAAAATATCGCTAAAAGTGTGTTTTTCCTTTTATTTCTAAGTAAAAACAACATTTTTCTCATTTCTATATCTTAACTTCTTTTAAAGCTAAAGCCATACCATTATTCAAATGCTTAAATTCCCAAATTCCCAACATTCTAGAGAATATTTATGATTCTATTATGTATGGAAATAGAATTTCTCACAAAGTTCATTTCACCATTGATTTTAATCTAAAAACCCCATTTTTTTTTACTATATCTCTAGTTTCTATTAAAGCTACAACCATTCTGCTTTGCACATGATTGGAGCACCTCATCCCCTATAATTCTTTCAAAAATTTAAAGTTCTATGTTTTATAGGAGAGAAATTATCACTCAAAGTGTGTTTTCTGATTGATTTCAATGTGAAAATTCCATTTTCCTTTTCTCTATATCTCAATTTCTTTAAAAGCCACAGCCATGCCCATTTGCACATTATTGGAGTAAGATATACCCAACATTCTAGAGAAAAGTTATAATTCAATTATGTATAGGGACAAAAATTTTGCACAAAGTAAATTTTCCTATTGACTTCAATGTAAAAACTCCATTTTTATTTTTACTATAGCTCAATTTCTATTAAAGCTAGATGATAGAAGTATCTAATTCCCTACATTGTTGCAAAAATTTACTGTTCTATGTAGTATAGGAGAGAAAATATTGCACAAAGTGTGTTTTCCCATTGATTTAAATGTAAAACCTGGCTTTTTCAAATTCTCAAATTTTTTTAAAGCTACAACCATGCCATTTTGCACATGATTGGACTCCCTCAACTACTACATTGTGGCAAAAATTTACAGTTCTAGATTTAAGAGAAGAGAAAATATCACACAAATTGTGCCTTCCTATTGATTTAAATGTAAAAACGCCATTTTTGATTTCACTATATCTCAATTTTTATTGAAGCTACAGCCATGCCGTTTTGCACATGGTTGGTGTACTTCATTCCCTACATTTTTTCAAAAATTTAAAGTTCTATGTTTTATAGGAAAAAAAATATCGCATCAAGTGAGTTTCCCCATTGATTTTAATGGAAGAGCTTCATTTTTACTTTTTGCTATATCAATTTCTAATAAGGCTACAGCCATTCCGTTTTGCACAATACTACAGTAGCACATTCCCCATATTTTCACAAAAATTTACAGCTCTATGTTGTATATGGGAGTAAATATAGCACAAATTGAGATTTCTTTTTGATTTCAATATAAAAACTCCATTTTCCGTTTTACTGTCTCAATTTCTATTAAATCTATGGAGATTAAATCTATGATTGGAGAACCTCATATTCTACATTCTCACAAATATTTACAGTTCTATGTTGTATAGGAGAGAAAATATCACACAAAGTGATTTTCCTGTGGGTTTCAAGGTAACAACACCATTTTTCTTTTTGCTATCTCAATTTGTGTATAGCTACAGTAATGCTGTTTTGCAGATGCTTGGAGTTCCTCTTTTTCTACATTTTAACAAAAAATTTTAGTTCTATGTTATATATGGGGGAAAATATCGCAAAAAAGTGTTTTTTTATTGATTTTGATATATTAATCTTTTTTTTCATTTTGCTGTATCTCAATTTCTATTAAAGCTATGGCCATGTCGTTTTGCACATCATTGGAGTACCTCATTTCCTTCATACTCAAAAAAATGTAAAGCTCTATGATGTATAGGAGAGAGAACAGTGCACAAAGTGTTTTCCAATTGATTTCAATGTAAAAACTACATTTTTATTTTTGCTATATATCAAATTGTATTAAAGCTACAGCCATGCCGTTTTCCACATGATTGGAGTACCTCATATTCTACATTTTGGCATAAATTTACATTTCTATGTTGAAAAGAAGAGAAAATATCGCACAAAGTGTAACTTTCTATTGATTTAAATGGAAACACGCCATTTTTCTTATTGTTGTATCTCAATGTATATCTCAATTTCTACTAAATCTACAGATATGCATTTTGCACAATATTGGAGTACTACATTCCCAACATTCTGAATAAAAGTTATGATTCTATTATGAATAGGAGAGAAATATCACACAAAGTGTGTTGTCCAATTGATTTTAATGTAAAAACTCCATTTTTCTTTTTGCTATATGTATATTTCTATTTAAGCTAGCCATGCCATTTAGCACATGAGTGGTGTACGTCATTCCCTACATTCTCACAAAAATTTACAGTACTATGTTGTATAGCAGAGAATATGTCGCATAATGTGTGTTTTCCCATTGATTTCAATGTAAAAACATATTCATATTTCTTTTCGCTATACCTCAATTTCTATTATAGCTACAGCCATGCCATTTTGAACAACATTGGAGAACATCATTAACTACATTGTTGCAAAAATTTATAGTTCTGTGTTGAACAGGAAAGAAAGTATGCCATTTTGCATTTTGCACATGATAGGAAAACGTCATTCCCTACATTCTTGAAAAAATTCGTAGTTCTATGTTTTACAGGAGAGAAAATATCAAATAAAGTGTGTTTTCCAATTGATTTCAATGTAAAAACCATTTTTCTATATGCTATATCTCAATTTCTATTAAAGGTACAGCCATGCCGTGTTGAACATGATAAGAGTATAGTGTGTTTTCCTTTTATTTCGTTGTAAAAAATTAAATTTTTTTTCCTATATCACGTTTTCTATTAATGCTATAGCCATGCCGTTTTGCACATGATTCTTCTATATATTTACAGTTATATGTTGTATAGGAGAGAAATTATGAAACGAAGTGGGTTTTCTCCTTGAAATAATTGTAAAAACTCCATTTTCTTTTGCTTTATCTCAATTTCTATTAAAGCGTCTGCCATGGCATTTTGCACATGATTTGAGTAACACATTCCCTACATTCTGTCCAGAATTTGCAGTTCTATCATGTAAAGGAGACAAAATACACAAAGTGCATTTTTCCAATTGATTTCAATAGAACAATTGATTTCAATGAACTCAATTGCTATTAAAGCTAAAGCCCTTCCGTTTTTCACATGATTGTAGTACCACATCCTCTGCCTTCTTGCAAAAATTAGTGGTTCTATTATGTATAAGAAAGAAAATATCGCACAAATTCTGTTTAGCCATCGATTTCATTGTAAGAACTACATTTTTCTTTTTGCTATATCTGAATTTATATTAAAGCTACAGCTATGCCGTTTGGCTCATGATTGGAGTGCAACCTTTACTACTTTCTGGCAAACATTAAAAGTTCTATGTTGTATTGGAGAGAAAATGTCGCAAAAGTTTGTTTTCCTATTGATTTTAACTTAATTCTTTAAAAAGCTACCACCATGCTGTTTTGCAAATGATTGGAGTACTTCATTCACTACGTTCCTTAAAAAATTTACAGTTCTATGTTGTATAGGAGAGAAAATATTGCACAAAGTGTGTTTCCCATTGATTTCAATGTAAAACCTCCATTTCTCTTTTTGCAATAACTTCAATTTCTATTTAAGTGTCAGCAATACCTCTTTGCAAATGATTGGAGTACTAAATTTCCTACTTTCTGTTCAAAATTTCCGGTTCATTTATATATAGGAAAGAAAATATCGCACAATGCGTGTTTTCCCATTGATTTAAATTGAAAAACTTCATATTTCTTTTTGCTATATCTAATTTTTTATTAAACCTACAGCCATGCCGTTTTGCACATGATTAGACAACCTCATTCCCTACATCCTCACAAAAATTTATAGTCCTATGTTGCACAGGATAGAAAATATTGCACAAAGTGTGTTTTCCCATTGATTCCAATGTCAAAACTGTATTTTTCTTTTTGCTGTATCTCAATTACTAATAAAACTCCAGCCACGCCGTTTTACACATAATTTGAAGTACCTCATTCCCTACATTCCAGCAAACATTTATGGTTATATGGTTTACAGGAGGCAACAGTAGGAGGCAACCCTCATGGTAGGCAGCAGGTGGAAGCAGCCATCAAACTTAAAAAGGTGGCATTATATAGGTGGCAGGACATGGGAGACCAGGGATCTAAGACTGCCTATATTCAAGCAAGGAAAAATGCTAGAAGGACAATTGCCCTGGCCAAACACCACAAGTATGTGGAACTATATGATGAGTTAGGGACAAAAGAAGGTGAGAAAAACATTTTTATACTGGCCAGGACAGAGATCAAGCAAGTAAGGACATTACCAGGGCCATGACAGTCAAGGATTGCAGTGGTAGAGTCCTTTTTCAACCAGCAGAAATTACCAGGAGGTGGGAGGAGTACTACCATGGCCTGTTAAATGCCGCCAACCAGGAAAGGGCTGTTGAGAGCCACCCAGGCACCCCAGAGGCAGTCGACAGGGTGACAGAGGAAGAAATAGTTGGTGCCCTCCAAAAGATGAAAGGACGCAAAGTGGTAGGCCCAGATAAGATTCCCATGGTGGTTTGGCATACCCTGGGGGCCACAGGAGTAACGTGAGCTAACAAAGCTCTTCAATAAGGTAGCAAGTGGAGACAGAATGCCATCAGCATGGAGGGAAAGCTGGATAGTTCCACTGTTCAAGGGCAAAGGTGACGCCCAGGATTGTGGAAACTATAGAGGCATCAAGCTAATGAGCCACTCCATGAAGCTGTGGGAAAGAGTCATTGCGGGCCGCCTCAGAAAATGCACTATGGTCCGGGGAAATCAATTTGGGTTTATTCCTGGCAGGTCTACAATGGAGCCAATATTTATCCTAAGGCAGATGATAGAAAAATATAGGGCAGCAAAGAAGGACCTCCATGAAATATTCATTGACCTAGAGAAGGCATATGATAGCTTTCCTAGACAGGTAGTATGGAATGTGCTAAGAAGAAAAGGGGTAGATGAAGGTCACATTAGAATAGTGCAGGATATGTATGAGGGCTCTATTGCTAGGGTGAGGATGGCTTGGGGAAACACAAAAAGCTTCAACGTGCAGGTGGGTGTACACCAAGGGTCAGCACTTAGCCCATACTTATTTACTCTTAGTCATGGATGAGCTGCTGACAGGAGTGGGGGAATGGGCCCCCCAGTGTTTGATATTTGCCGACGATGTGGGAAAGCTTGCAGAGTCCAACAAGGAGGCCCAAAAGGGCCTGCAAGACATCCAGGTAGCAATGGGAAAGGGGGGCCTGAAGGTGAATATGAAAAAGACAGAATACCTAGCTTTTAACTGGAGTGGTCAGAGGTCAGAAGGTGAGGTATGCTCAGGAGATGAGGTGATACCAGCAGTGCAGGAGTTTAGATACTTAGGATTGGTGTTCCAGGAAATGGGGAAATAGACTCGGATGTGTCTAATAGGATTAAGGCAGGTTGGCTGAAGTGAAGACAGGCAAGTGGAGTCCTGTGTGACCGCCAGGTACCTATAAAGCTAAAAGGCAAAGTCTACAGAACTGTGGTTAGGCCAGCTATGCTGTATGGCTCAGAGTGTTGGGCCGTGAGAAAGGAACATGAAAAAGAGAATGCAGGTGGTGGAGATGTGAATGCTGCGCTTCATGAGTGGGGTGTCACGAGCTGACAGGATCGGAAACGACCACATTAGAAGGAATTCTGGGGTGTGGGAGACATCGCAGGAAAGATGAGGGAAAACAGATTGAGGTGGTATGGGCATGTGATGCGTAGGGGGGAGGAGGACCTGGTTAGGTCCATCATGGGACTGCAGGTGGTGGGGAGCGTCAGGGGGAGGGGAAGACCAAAGAGGACGTGGGAGCAGGTGTTACAAAAGGACATGGGTGTGTGTGGGGTGGATGGGGGCCTGGTCAGAGATAAATGGGGGTGGAGGATTGGAACTCGCAGACCAGACCCGGCTTCGTGCTGGAGAAGGGTATGATGATGATGATGTTGTATAGGAGAGTAAATATCACACAAAGTGTGTTTTCCCATTGATTTCAAAGTAAAAACTCAATTTTTCTGTTCACAATATCTCAATTTCTATTACAGCTACAACCATGTAGTTTGGTACATGATTGGAGTACCTCATTCCCTACATTCTTGAAAAAAAATAGCAGTTCTATGTTTTATAGGAGGGAAAATATCGAAAAAGTGTGATTTTTTTACTGATTTCAATGTAAAAACTCCAGTTTTCTTTTTGCATTAACTCAATTTTCTATTAAAGCTACAGCCATGCCACTTTGCGCATGATTGGAGTACCTCATTCCCTACATTCTTGCAGAAAATTACAGATCTATGTTCTATATGAGTAAAACGTCATACAATGTTCGTATTCACATTGATTTCAATGTTAATATGTCACTTTAGGCATGTTAATATGTCACCAGGCATAAACCCAAATTGGTTTCATCAGACCCTAGTCTGGTCTCTGAGGCAACATTCTATGACTCACTCCTACAGCTTCATAGAATGTCTAATTAGCTTTATGCCTCTATAGTTTCCACAGTCCCGGGCGTCACTTTTGTCCTTGAACGGTGGAACTATCCAGCTCTCAAGCCATTTAGATGGCACCCTGTCACCATTCGCTAACTTCTTGAAAAGCTTCCCTAGCAATGTGATTCCTGTAGCCCCCAAGGTGTGCCAAACATCAATCGGGATCCTATCTGGGCCTACTGCTTTGTGACCTTTCATTCTTTGAAGGGCTGTGACTATTTCCTCTTCCCTCCACCTGTTCACTGTCTGAGTAGTGATTAGGTTTCTGTCTGTGGTTTCTGCATGGGTGGTAGTTTTTAAGGGACCATGGTAGTATTCCTCCAACCTTTTGATTACCTCTGCTGGTTGGAACAGGACCCTACCATTAGTATCATTGACTGTTATAGCCATGGTAAATTCTTTACTAGTTCTATCCCTGGTCTTGGCCAGTCTAAAAACAGCATTCTCTCTTTCCCTTGTCCCCAACTTTTCATTTAAGGCCTCATACTTCTGGTACTTGGCCAAGGCAATGGCCCTCCTGGCATGTTTTTTTGCCTGAACATTATCTGTCTTTGAGGCCTGATCCCCTATTTCCCTCCACCTATTGAAAACTACCTTCTTAAGTTTTATGGCAGCTTTCACCACCTTATTCCACCACCAAGTCTGCCTACCCTGATAAGTTCCTCCTACTCTAGCCTTACCTAAAAGTGCCTCTCCACAACTCCTAATCTTCCTAGCAACCCTGTCCCACATGTCATTGGCTGACCCATCCCAGTCCCAGTCTACCTTGCTGAGAACCTCCTGCTGGATTTCCTCTGCTTTTTTGGCAATGTCCACCACCTAATAACTGATTCTCCTTTCCAGGCTTGTCTCCAAACTGTCCCCTTCATTAGTAATTCTATCATAAGCTGCTTATAGCCACTTTCCTTCTGAAAGTCCTCACTGGGTAGTGCCCAGCAGACTTGGATCTCAGCCCTAGGCTGCTTTCTAACCATGAAAAAGTTTTTTAGTACCTCCCCTGTCGGTACTGGAAAGTGATTAGGTGCTTTCCCTGCATTTTAAACTATGTATTGGCCAACGCAAGGCCATGTGCTCTTGCTTAGTCAAGGACCTTCTTCCCCTCAAGGTTGATAATACCATATCCACATCCCCCATGTACATCCTCATATCCCTGACCATCATTCCCAACATGTGCATTAATGTCACCCCAATAATTAGCCACTCATTTCCCTTGCCCTGTCTAATTGTACTGTCAACTGACTGAACCACCTCATCAAAACCCTTCCAAAAAGCTTCTTTAATTGTGTCACCCAGGATGCTTGTGGGGCATATGCACTTATGAAGTGGAGCCCTATACCTTGCCAAACTACAGTAACTAACATTAACCTACTGCTAACTCTCCTTACTGAAGTTATCCCCTGCTGGAAATCCCTGCATAATATAATACTCACCCCATTTTTACCCTCATCACTACCTGTGTAGATCACCTTGTATTCCTCCCCCAAGGCCCCTTGACCTTTTACCCTTCCACCTTGTCTCCTGGAGGAATGCAATGCTGATCTTCCTATGCTTTAAGGTTTCCACTAATTCCCCAGTTTTCCCTGAGAGGGTCCCAATATTCCATGTCCCTAATCTTAGCATGGTCCACATATTTGGTGGGAGAGTACTGACTGGGGTAACCCCAGTCAGATGTCCAGAGCCCACAGTAATAGCGGCAGGGCTACCTGTGGGGGGTGCCGTCCAACCCCACAGGAGACACTCATCAAAGATCTTAACATTGCCAAGTGAGTGTGAGACCTCCACGGATCCCCTCAGACTATGGCAGAGGGCTGCAGATCTAGTACTGCATGCCCCATAGGCAACAAAACAAATAATAATAATGAAAATAATAATAATAATAATTCTAAAATTACTAATAGAAATTAAACACTTAAATGTTAATTAAAGAAAAACTTATTGCTGCAGGGGTTGATGTGGGGCTACAAATATAGTGTGCTAGCCAGCAATGCAGACAATGCAAGCTGTGAAGCAGCACGACTGGGGTGAGAGAAAATCCCACGAGGTTAGGCTTAACTGCCAAAAATCACAAAAAGTTCCCCACCCGTTTAAACAATACAACACCCACAGCCCTACCATAAATCAGGAACGTTGAGGGTGAGACTGCCTTGAAAAAGGCGGTTTTCACCCTGAACATTTAGTAATTTCCCAAATATACCAAAAAATTCGTCAGCCAAGAGGAAAGCAGAATGACGAGGGACTCTTAGAGTTCTATGGTATAAGAGAGAAAATATCACACAACGGGTTTTTTCCCATTGATTTCAATGTAAAAACTCTATTATTCTTTTTGATATATCTCAATTTCCATTATTGTTACAGTCATGCCAATTTGCACATGATTGAAGTACTGCATTCCCACACTCTGAATAAAAGATATGATTCTATTATGTATAGGAAAAAAATCACACAAAGTGTATTTTCCCATTTAAATAAATTGTAAATACTCCGTTTTTCGTTTCGCTATATCTCACTTTCTAATAAAGCTACAGCCACACCGTTTTGCACATGATTGAAGTACCTCATTCCCTAAATTCTCCCAAAAAATTCAGTTCTATGTTATATAGGAGAGAAAATATCGCACAAAGTGTTTTCCCATTTATTTTAATTTTAAAACCATTTTGCTTTGGTTACTTCTCAATTTCTATTAAAGCTTCAGCCATGACATTTTGCAAATGATTGAAGTACCTCATTCCCAACATTCTGGGTAAAGATTTTTAATTCAATATAGAAACCTAATTTTTCTTTTTTGCTATATCTCAATGTCTATTAAAGCTACAGCCAAGCCACGTTGCACATGATTGGATTTCCTCATTCCCTGCATTCTCGCAAAAATGTAGTTCTATGTTGTATAGGAGAGAGAATATCACACAGAATGGTTTATCATTGATTTCAATGTATTAACTCCATTTATCCTTATGCTATATCTCAATTTCTATTAAAGCTTCAGCCATGCCAATTTGCAGTTGATTGCAGTATCATATTCCTAACATTCTGAATAAAAGTTATGATTCTATTATGTATAGGAATGATAATATTGCTTAAATTGAGTTTTCTTATTGATTTCAATGTAAAAACTACATTATTCTTTTTGCTATATCTCAATTTCAATTAAAGATACAGCCATGCCGTTTTGCACATGATTGGAGTAACACATTCCCAACATTGTAAGTAAAAGTCATGATTCTATTATGTATAAGAATGAAAATATTGCAAAATGTGTTTTTTCTAATGGATTTCAATGTATAAACTCCATTTTTCTGTTTGCTATATATCAATTTCTATCAAAGCTACAGGTATGCCATTTTGCACTTTATTGGAGTACTTTATTCCCTGCATTCTCACAAAAATTTACAGTTTTATGTTGTATAGGAGAGAAAGTGTTACACAAAGTGTGTTTTCTTATTGATTTCAATGTGAAATCCCTTTTTTCTATATCTTAATTTTTAATAAAACTACAGCCATGATTCACATGTTAGGAGTGCCAGATTCTTAACATTCTTGATTAAAGTTATTTTTCTATTATGTATAGTAGAGAAAATATCTTAAAAAGTGGGTTTTTTTCATTGATTGAACTGTAAAAACTTCATTTTTTATATCTCAATTTCTATTAAAGCTACAGCCATGCCGTTTTGCACGTGGTGGATTAACATATTCCCAGCTTTCTGGATGAGAGTTATGATTCTATTATGGTGGAAGGCTGCTGCATTTGGTTGAATCAGATTGTGATGTATGAGCTATGCATATTCATTTATTAGTTATCCAAGATTTATGAAAGTTCTTCCATATAATTCCTTACTAAAGATGCTTTTTTTACAAATTAACAAGTTTTATTCAATAGGTATCAAAGATGTGCAATTACTGTTGTATATATATGAATAAATGATGAAGAACTACTATCAACTGTAGTGATGTATTGACGTTTAGAGTGAATTCGAGAATGCCATTCTTCGAAAAATGCCATTCTTGAGTTTCAAAATTCAAATAGAAAAATTTGAAATTTAAACAACAGAATTTCTGTGCCTGCTGCACCTCTGATCGTCAGACACATACATTCAAAATAGAATGCAAGTGCATGATGTATATGTTATCACTACAAAATACCCCTTTGCAAGAAAAAAAAGAGAAATGACAAACAAGAAACTATGGTTATGTAAATGTAAAGTGGATACAAGCAGCTCGAGTGGGTGAGTGCGTGAGAATTGAAAATGATGTCAAAGTTGAAGATGAAGATTTAGACGTGAAAGATGATGTGTCAAAAACAGGGGATGATGTAGATGTGAATGCAGATAATGGTTTGGTTGATGTGAGGGGTGAATGGGATGTGGGTGGTGTGGATGTTGTGATTGATGAAGGTGCTGCTGTCTGCTGATGTGTAAAAAGAACCTCAAAAGGAATGCAGGTTTGAGACGCTCCTCTGAGACATTAGCATGGTCTCCATTCACATCGAGGGTAAAATACTTTACACACTTGCATACAATTTTGAATGGTCCATCATATGAAGAGGAAAGAGAATGATGCTGAACCCCTGAGTGTATGAAAGCATGAGTGGCAGTATCAATTTGGGTAGGGTGAAAGACAGGTTGTGTGGACGGTATGCATAGTGGTTTATGGTGTAATGCATGCATGTGCATGTCATACCTCAAATTTTGCAAAAAATCACCTCTTGTCAGGCTACCCAATTTGGGTGAGAAGACATCGCCTGGTAACTATAATGTTGTCCCATACACCAACTCTGCTGGAGAAGCTTGTAAATCTGCTTTTATGGCACAGTGTAAGGCAAGCAGGATAAGACGAATAGCTGCACTCCAGTGTAATGGATCAGCAGAAGACTTTAAAGCAGCCTTGAGTTGCCAATGGAATTGTTTGATCATTCTGTTGGATGCAGGGGGATACGAGGTGGTGCGTATGTGTGTTGTACCTAAAATGTCACATAGACAATAATAAAGGAGAGAGTCAAATTTTCGGCCCTGTCTTTAGTTATTGTAGATGGCACACCAAAATGAGAAATCCAGTGATATAACAAAGCTTGTGAAACAGTTGAGGCAGTACAGTCAAGTATTGCTATTGCATTAGGCCAATGAATGAACCAGTCAATTCACGTGAGTATGTACTGATTGCCAAGTGATGGAGGCAGAGGTCTGACTATATCAATGTGGATCTTCTCAAGGCATGAAGTTGGAGGAGAACAACTGACTGGTGATGAGTGAATGTGTCTGTGTACCTTGTTCTTCTGACATTATAAGAAGGATTTTGTCCATCGCTGTATGTCCTTTTTACAAGAGGGCCAAGTGAAACGTTCAAAGAGAAGTTTTTGAGTAGTGGTGATGCCAGGGAGTGAGACATCATGAATGCTCTGAAAACTTTGTGTCAAAAAGTTTGGGGCACGATGGGTCGAGGCTGTGGTGAAGTAACATCACTGTAGAGACTCACATGTGATCCTGGAATAGGGACCAGTTGAATTTGAAGTGACTGCTGATTTTGAAGGAGTGATTGGACTTTGTTGTCAAGAAGCTACTCCTGATAAAACTTGTGCAGGTCCATCTGCCCTTGTGACAAGTCAATTTGGTAAATTCAGGTATGCAATAAAGCATCTGTGACTATAGTTTCTTGTCTGGCTATGTATTGTATATTGGTAGGGAAAGCTGAAATATAATCTAAATGACGAGCTTCTCGAGGGGATTGTCGGTCGAGACTAGTGCACTTAGCAAAAGTGAGTGGCTTATGATCCATATATATGGTGAAATGTCGACCCTCCAAGAAGTACTGAAAGTATATAACAGCTAAATACATAGCAAGCAATTCTCATCCAAAGGCACTATATTTAGTTTCTGCCAATTGGAATTAGCACGAGAAAAAGCCTAAAGGTTGCCAGACATTGTTGACATTTTGTTGTAACACAGCTCCCATTGCCGCATCTGATGCATCTGTGAAGAGAGCTATCTTGGTTACAGGAGCAGTGTTCGGGTGGTGTAGAAAAACAGATTGTGTCAGTGCTTCCTTACTTGAATCATTCCATTGTAGCGGCGAGTTCCTGCTGGCTTTTCCTGATAGCATGTTGTGCAAAGGTTGAAGGATGTCTGCCCAGTGAGGAATGAACTTATGATAAAAATTGATAAGTCCGAGAAACTGGTGTAAAGACTACCTAGATTCAGGCTTGGGATAACTCTGTATAGCCTCAATCTTCTGTCACAATGGTGCAATTCCTTCTGATGAAACCACGTGACTGAGATACTTGATTGATGGAATGCCAAAAACACACTGTGCAACGTTAATCACAAGACCATATTGACAAAAGCGTTCAAACACGTTTTGTAAATACTGTTGATGTTTGTTGTCATCACTGCTACCCATGAGTGTGTCATCAATGTATGTAAACATGAAGGGTAGGTTAGCTAATGCTGTGTCCATGAACCGTTGAAACGACTGTGCTGCATTGCGTAACCCAAATGGCATCCTGGTGTACTCATAAAGACCAAACAGAGTGGTTATGGCTGTTTTGGTGATGTCTTCTGGCGCGACTGGGATTTGGTGGTATGCCTTGACCATGTCAATTTTGGAAAGGATGCGCATTCCATGAAGTTGTTACATAAAATCAGTAAAGTGTGGCATGGGATACCTGCCTGGCAACGTCCGTGCCTTAAGTGCTCGGAAATCACCTACCATGCACCACTTGTCGTTTTTAAGGACTAAATGTAGTGGACTTGACCATTGACTCGATGAAGCCCTAAGGTAGACAAGTTCGTGGAGGTGTTGAAACTCCTCTTTGGCGACCTTAAGTCTGACTGGGTCAAGTTGTTGCATTTTTGCATGCACTTGGGGTCCATCAGTGGAAATGATATGATGTACCACTGGATGTGTGGCAGAGGCTGAAGGTAATCGAGGGACAGTAATGTCTTTAAATTCTCTAAGTAAATGTGAAAACCTAGAATATGCCTCGGGTCCAATACTGGATAATCGCTGATACGAGTCAGGACACCGTACTGCCATACCAGGAATTTCCAAATTTGTAATGCAGTCGTGAAGTCTGTAACAACCAACATCGACTAATAAATTGTAGGCTGCTAGGAAATCACCTCCCAATATGGCCCGAAGTATGTCAGTCACTAGGAACGCCCAAGGAAAAAAAAAACGTCTCAAACCTTGGTCCAGATCTCTACAAAAATCTCCATAAGTGTCTATGACAGTTTGGTTCGCAGCATTCAATTTTACATTCCTAGGTTCAAGTGACACAGAGTCAAGTTTTGACTTGGGGTAGACCTGTGTCCACCAAAATGTCACAAAGGGATTTATTGTCCTTGATGTAAAACAGATGACTGTTAGTGTGGCCATTGCCATCCGACATCGTCGAGGATGACAGGCCTACCCGTTTTTTGTTGACATGGCAGGACACACTTGTGGGCCTTGTTCCCAAATGTTCTGTGGTACCAACATTGGTAGGAAATGGGTTCAATGGCTTGTGGTACCTTAGATCATGAGTGAGACTTTTGTCTAGTATGGGAAGAATTGCAGTGATTTGTGAAGCTAGGAGATGTGAGAGAGTTGACCCTCAATAACAATATCTCCAGCTGCTGAGTTAAATGCGAATTAGGTTGTTTGAGGATTTGGTCTTCCAGAGATGAACTAGTCACTACATTTAATTGTTGCACGGATGGATCTAAAACTTCGAGGATCTTGTTGCTCATCTTGGCAAATTTGTTGAACGTCGAACGTCGGTCTGCCATAGCAAGGATCATCTGAATTTGTTTTGGTAGACGGGAAATAAAAAGTTCTTTGAGGAGAAGCATATTGTAAGGTCTTGAAACCAAACTTCTTTCCAGCTGTTGCATGTGATGCAACAGCGGAGTGGGCTTCCGATCCCTGGTTGCAGTTTATTTAATAATTGTTGCAACTTTTGTTGCTGTGTGGGTGAACTCAAAGTGATGGCTGACTTTAAAGCTTCATAGGCGTTTGTGATGGGAGGCTTTAATGCTAAATCCCAAACATTGGTGATGATCTCAGGTGGTAGGGCATCCACTATGAGATCGAACTTTCTGGTATCGCTTTTAACCTGGTATGCCTGGAAACAGTACTCAAAGGTAGCAAACCAGGTCTCCAGGTCATGCATCAAAAATTTGGCAGTTTTAAAGTTTTCAACAAGGATGTTGAACAACGTTAAGGCTCACTTCATCTTCCATGGTGACCAAAGTCTTCAGGTCTTCTAAATGGCTAGGGCCTTCCATGTACTATGGATTCGTGTCCTATTACCAAAAATTAATGTTAACTTGCCATAAGGCAACTTCAACCTCCAAGCTTAAATAATATAAATAATCCGTTATAGAAAACACTTGCAATCTATACTTTCAGTTCTAACAAATCATGAACACACAAAAAAACGAGAAGAAATCTGTTAGAAATCGTTAGGGAGTGATGTGTTGCTAATATACACCTTGAAAACCCATTTAAAAAAGTATGGAAAATCCACCTGGATAACGTCTGGGTCACCAAATATGTGGTGGAAGGCTGCTGTATTTGGTTGAATCAGATTGTGATGTATAAGCTATGCATATTCATTTATTAGTTATCCAAAAATTTACGAAAGTTCTTCCGTATAATTCCTTAGTAAAGATGCTTTTATTACAAATTAACAAATTTTATTCAATAGGCATCCAAGATGTGTCATTACTGTTTTATATATTTGAATAAATGATAAAAATCTACTAACAGGTGTACTAACGTTTTGAAGATTAGAGTGAATTAGAGAACGTCTACAATTGACAGTTCCAAAAAGAAGACTGATCTCTTTTTTTAAAATAAATCAACTGATTTCTTTTTGAATGGGAATTTCAAAAAATGCCATTCTTACGTTTAAAAATTCAAATACAACAATTTCAATTTGGAATGACAGAATTTCTGTGCATGCTGAACCTCTGACCTTCAGACACATACATTCAAAATAGAATGCAAGTGCATGATGTACATGTGATCACTACACTGTTATTTATAGGAATAAAAATGTCACACAAATTGTATTTTCCCATTGATTTAAAAGTAAAAACTCCATTTTTCTTTTTACTATATCTCAATTTCTATTAAAGCTACACCCACGCCGTTTTGCACATGATAGAAGTACCTCATTCCCTACATTCTTGCAAAAATTGACAGTTTTATGTCTTATTGGAGAAAAAATTTCAACTAAAGTGTGTTTTCCTATTGATTTTAATGTAAAAACTTCACATTTCTTTTTGCTATATCTCAATTTTTATTTATGCTATAGCAATGCCGTTTTGCACATGATTGGGGTACCTAATTCCCTATGTTCTCACAAAAATTTAAAGTTCTATGTTATATAGGAGAGAAAGTATCATGCAAAGTATTTTCCCAGTGATTTCAATGTAATAACTCCATCTTTCTTTTTGCTACATCTCATATTCTTTTTAAGCTACATCCAAGCCATTTTGCTCCTGATTGGAGTACCACATTTCACACATTCTGGATAAAAGTTATGATTCTATTATGTATAGGTAAGAAAATATTACACAATGTGTGTTTTCCCACTGATTTCAATGTAAAAGCAACATTTCACTTTTTGCTATATCTCAATTTCTATTAAAGCTACAGCAAGGCTATTTTGCACATGATTGCAGTACCTCATTCAATACACTTTTGCAACAATTTACAGTTCTACGTTGTATAGGAGAAGAAATACCGCACAAATTGTGTTTTCCCATTGAT
>JAAFCE010009125.1:793132-809354 GCA_013389805.1 Trigoniulus corallinus | reverse complement strand
GTGGTACTCCCATCATGTGCAAAACGGCATGAATTTAGTTTTAATAGAAATTGAGATATAGAAAAAAGAAAAATGGATTTTATACATTAAAATCAATAGGAAAACACACTTTGTACGACATTTTCTCTACTATTCAACATAGAACTGTAAATTTTTGTGACGTATATAGGTAACGAGGTACTGCCATCATGTGCAAAATGGCATGGTTGTAGGTTAAATAGAAAGTGACATATAGCAAAAAAGAAATGTGAAGTTTTTCAATTGAATTCAATGGGAAAACACACTTTGTGTGATATTTTCTTTGATATACATAATAGAACCCCCAATTTTGGATAGAATGTCAGAAATGTGGTAATCCAATCATTTGCAAATCGACGTGGCTGCAGCTTTAAAAGAAATTGAGATATGGCAAAAAAATAAATGGAGTTTTTACATTCAAATCAATACACCATACAACTGTAAATTTTTGCGAAAGTGTAGGGAATGACGATCTCCAATTATGTGCAAAACGGCGTGGCTGTAGCTTTAATAGAAATTGAGATATAGCAAAAAAAAAAGAAGTTTTTAGATAGAAATCATCAGGAAAACTCACTCTTTGTGTGGCATTTTCTATTATAAACAACATAGAAGTGTAAATTTTTACAAGAATGTAGTGAATGAGGCACTCAAATCATGTTTAAAATAACATAGCTGTAGCATTAAAAGAAATTGAGATATAGCAAAAAGAGAAATATTTTTTACATTAAAATCAATGAAAAAACACGCTTTGTGTGATATTTTCTCTCTTATATAACATAGAACTGTGAAATATTGACAGAATTTAGGGGATGAAGTACTCCAATCATGTGCAAAACGGCATGTCTGTTGCATTAAAAGAAATTGAGCTAAAGCAAAAAGAAAAATGGAGTTTTTAAATTAAAATCAATAAAAGCACAATTTCTTTGATATTTTCTCTCCTGTACAACATAGAACTTTAAATTTTTAGGAGACTGTAGAGAATGAGGTACTCCAATAATGTGCAAAACGGCATGCCTGTAGCTTTCATAAAAATTGAGATATAGCAAAAAAAAAATGGAGTTTCTACATTGAAATCAATAGGAAAACATACTTTGTGCGATATTTTCTTTCCTATACATAATAGAATGATAACATTTTCCTGAATTTTATAAATGTTGTACCCTAATCATATGAAAAACGTCATGGCTGTAGATTTAATAGAAATTGAGAGATAGTAAAAGGAAAAGTGGAGCTTTCAAATTAAAATCAATGGGAAATCACACTTTTTGTGATATTTTCTCTCTTATACAACATGGAACTGTAAATTTTTTGAAAATGTTGGAAATGAGGTACTCTAATCACGCTCAAAATGGCAAGGCTACAGCAGCAATTGAAATTGAGATATAGCAAAAAGAACAATAGAGTGTTAAAATTAAAATCAATTGGAAAACTGAGATATAGCAATAAGAGAAATGGTGTTTTTACAATAAAATCAATTGGAAAACACAATTTGTGTGATATTTTCTGTCTTAAACAACATAGAACTGTAAATTTTTGATAAAATGTAGGGAATGGGGTATTCCAATCATATTGCAAAGCAGCATGGCTGTAGCCTTAATAGAAATTGAGATATAGCAAAAAGAAAAATGATGTTTATACATTTAAATCAATAAGAAAAAACCCTCGTGTGATATTTTCTCTCCTACAACACATAGAACTATAAATATTTTCAAGAATTTAGGAAATGAGTTGCTCTGATCATGTGCAAAAGTACTCCAGAAAAGTACTTATGAAGTACTCCTATCTTTTACAAAACGGCAAGGCATTAGCTTTAACAGAAATTTAAATTACAAAGAAAATGGTTTTAACATGGAAATCAATTTGAAAACACACTTTGTGCGATATTTTCTATAATATATATAATAGAATTATAAGTTTTTTCCAGAATGTTGGGAATGTGGTACTTCAATCATATGCAAAACCGTATGTCTGTAGCTTTAAGAGAAATTAAGATTTTGCAAGAGGAATCATGGGATTTTTTACATTGAAATCAATCAGAAAACCCAGCATGTCTGAGATTTGGTTTCCTGTACATAATAGGATCATAAATATTATACATAATGATAGGAATGTGGTTCTCCAATCAGGTGCAAAACAGCATTGTTGTAGCTATAATAGCGTTTTTTATATCAATCAATAGGAAAACACTCTTTGTTCCATATTTTCTTTTATAATAGAATCATAACTTTTATCCAGAATGTTGGGAATGTAGTACTCCAATCATGTATAAAATGGCATAGCTGTAGCTTTAATAGAAATTGAGATATAACAAAAAGAAAAAATGAGTTTTTGCATTAAAATCATTAGAGAAACACACTTTCTCAGATATTTTCTCTCCTATGCAACATAGAGCTGTAAATTTTTGTGAAAATGTAGGGAATGAGGTACTCAAATCACCTGCAGTAGCTTAAATAGACATTGAGATATTGGAAAAAGGAAACTGGAGTTTTTACATTGAAATCAATTGAAAAACACGCTTTGTGCAATATATTCCCTCCCATACAATATAGAACAGAAAATTTTGGCAAGAATGTAGCGAATGTGGTACTCCAATAATTTGTAAAACTGCATTCCTCTAGCTTTAATAGAAATTAAGATGTAGAAAGAAGAAAAATGGAATTTTAACATTGATATGAATGGGAAAACACACTTTGTGTGATATTTTCTTTCCAATACATAACAGAATCATAACTTTTATCCAGAATGTTAGGGATTTGGTATTCTAATCATGTGCAAAACGGCATGGCTTTAGCTTTTATGCAAATTCAAATATAACAAAAAGGAAAATTTACTTTTTACATTGAAATCAATAGAAAAACACACTTTGTACGATATTTTCTCTCTTATACATCATAGAATTGTAAAATTTTTTTGCAAAAGCAGGGACTGTAACTTTTTGTTAGAATGTTAAGAATGAGGTACTCCAATCGTGTGCAAAACGGCATGGCTGTAGCTTTAATAGAAATTGAGATATATCAAAAAGAAAATTGGAGTTTTTACATTGAAATGAATGGGAAAGCAGTTTGTGCGATATTTTCTGTGCAATACATCATAGAATTTTAGATTTTTGCAAGAATGTAGGAGATGAGGTACTCCAATTATGTGCAAACTGGGATTGCTGTAGCATTAAAAGAATTTGAAATATAGCAAAAAAAACGAAGTTTTTCAATTGAAATTTTTGGAAAATCGCACTTTGGGCATTTTGTCTCCTATACATGATAAGACTGCAAATTTTGGCCAAAGAAATTGCGATAAAGGTTTTTTTGTAGCTTTAAAAGAAATTGAGATATTCAAAAATGGAGCTTTTACATTGAAATCAATGGCACAACACACTTTGAGTGATATTTTCTCTCCTATACAACATAGAACTGTTGAGAATGCTGGGAATGAGGTACTCCAACTGTGTTAAAAACGGCATGGATGTAGCTTTATAGAATTTAAGATATAGGAAAAAGAAAAATAAAGTATTTCTATTGAAATCAATGGAAAAGCGCACTTTGTGGATTTATGTCTTCTATACGTGATAGAACTGCAAATTTTGGCAAAAATGTTTGGAATGTGGTACTTCAGTCATGTGCAAAACAGCACTGCTGTAGCTTTAATTGAAATTTAAATATATAAAAAAGAAAAATGGAGCATTTACATTGAAATCAATGGGAAACTCACTTTGTGTTATATTTTCTCTATTATACAAAGTAGAAGTGTTAATTTTTCTGAGAAAGTAGGGAATGAGGTACTCCAATCTGGTGCAAAACATCATGTCTGTGGCTTTAATAGAATTTGAGATTCAGCGAAAAGAAAAATTGTTTTTACATAGAAATCAATGGGAAAACACACTTTGAGCAATATTTTCTCTCCTATATAACATAGAAGTGTAATTTTCTGTGCGAATGTGGGGAATGAGTTACTCCAATCATGTGAAAAACAGCATGGCTATACCTTTAATAGAAATTGAGACATAGAAAAAAGAAAAATAAAGTTTTTTCATTTTACATTGATATGTTTCTTCCTATACATAATAGAATCATAACCTTTCTACAGAATGTTGGGAATGTGGAACGCCAATCATATACAAAACGGCATAGCTGTAGATTTAATAGAAATTGAGATATAGCATAAATAGAAAATTAAGTTTCTACATTGAAATCAATGGTAAAACACACTTTGTGCAATATTTTCTCCCCTATGCAACATAAAAATATATATTTTGGCGAGGTGTTGGGAAGTAGATAATCCAATTATGTGCAAAACGGCATAGCTGAGTTTTCTCATTGAAATCAATGGGAAAACACACTTTGTGTGATATTTTCTCTCCTATACAACATAGAAGTGTGTATTTTTGTAAGTATGTATGTAACAAGGTACTTTAATTATGTGTAAAATGGCATGGCTGTAGCTTTATTAGAAATTGAGATATAGCAAAAAAAATGGTGTTTAGCATTAAAATAAATGGAAAGCACACTTTGTGTGATATTTTCTCTTCTATACAACAAATAACTGTAAACTTTTACCACAATGCAGGGAATGAGGTACTCCAATCATTTGCAACATGGCCTGGGTGTAGCTTTAATAGAAATCAATAAGAAAACACACTTTATGTGATATTTCTTCCTCTATACTACATAGAACTGTAAATTTTTACCAGAATGTAGGGAATAACGTACTCCAAATATTGTGCAAACGGGCATACTTGTAGCTTTAATAGAAATTGAGATATAGCAGAAAGAAAAATTGAGATTTTTTCATTAAAATTAATGGAAAATTACATTTTGTGCGATATATTCTTTCCTATACAACATAAAACTAAATTTTTGCAAGAATGTGGGGAATGAGGTACTCCAATCATGTGCAAAACGGCATGTCTATCGCTTTAATAGAAATTGAGATATAGCAAAAGGACAAAGGGACTTTTTACTTTAAAATCAATGGGAAAAAACGCTTTATATGATATTTTTATGAATATACATAATAGAATCATAACATTTATTCAGATCGTTGGAAATATGGTACTGCAATCTTGTTTAAAACAGCATTGCTGTAGCTTTGATAGAAATTGAGATTTGGCAAAAAAAAGGGAATTTTAAAATTGAAATCAATCAGAAAACACACTTTGTGCGCTATTTTCTCTAATATACAACATATAACCGTAAATGTTTTAAAAATGTAGGGGATGAGGTGCTTGAATTGTGTGCAAAACGGCGTGGCTGAAGCTTAAATAGAAATTGAAATATATCAAAAATAAAATGGTGTTTTTACATTGAAGTGAATATGAAAACAAATTTTGTGGGTTATTTTCTCTCCAATACAACATGGAACTGCAAATGTTTGCGAAAATGTAGGGAATGAGGTACTCCAATTATGTGCAAAATGGCATGTTTATAGCTTTAATAATAATTGAGATATAGCAAAACGAAAAATGGAGCTTTCACATTGAAATCAATGGAAAAATACACATTGTGGAATATTTTCTTCCCTATACATAATAAAATCATAACTTTTATATAGAATGTTGGGAATGTATTACTCCAATCATGTGCAAAACAGCATGGCTTTAGCTTTAATAGAAATTGAGATATAGCAAAAGAAAAATGGATTTTTTAATTTGAAATCAATGAAAAATCACATTTTGTGCAATATATTCTCTCCTATACAACATAAAACTGTAAATTTTGGCGAGAATGTGGGGGATGAGGTACTCCAATCATGTTTGAAATGGCATTGCTGTAGCTTTGATAGAAATTGAGATATAGCAAAAAGAAGGGAATTTTAAAATTGAAATCAATCAGAAAACACACTTTGTGCGATATTTTCTCTCCCATAAAACATAGAACTGCAGATTTTTGCAAGAATGTAGGGAATTAGGTACTCCGACCATGTACAATAAGCATCGCTGTTACTTTAATAGAAAATTAGATTTAAAAAAAGGAAAAATGGAATTTTTACGTTGAAATTAATGGGAAAACACTTCGTAAAATATTTTCTTTCCTATACATAATAGAATTATAACTTTTATTCAGAATGTTGGGAATGCAGTACAGTGAAACCTCTCTATCAGTCCACTTCTTTAATCGGTCTACCTCATAGAAATGTCCACTTTTCTAAAGGACTGAAAATTATCTCATAGATGTGCAGTACTTTTTACCCCTCTAATGGGTCCACCCCTGACAACCCTGACACTCACCTCCAACCCGTTGAATAGGTCCAACTGTCACCTAAAACTGAGTTTGCTAAACAGTGAAAACTCTATATAGGGGAATCTCTGTAATTAGTTCTTCCCCACAAAAGTCCACTTTTTATCAATATCATCATCATCTCACCCTCATCACACCTGCCTCAGAGTCGGGTCTGCAGTTTCTCATCCACCACTATCACGTATTCCCCACCAAGTCACCTTCCACTCCACATTCCTCCATGTCCCTTTGCAAAATTTTCTTCCATGTCCATTTTGGTCTTCCCCTAACCCAGGCACCCCCAATCACGCACAGTCCCACAATAGTCCTTATCAGTTTATTCTTCTTCTCCTCATCACATGCCCATACCACCTAAGCTGATTCTCTCATATTCTCTGCGATGTTGACCACCCAAAGATACAGCTAATGCACTCACTTTGAACAGTCAGCACATGAAATCCCTACTTATGTAGCACATCATTTGCCCCTCAGCCACTTGCATTCTCTTTTCATGGTTCTTCCTAGCTGCCCAATTCTATTAGCCATACAGCATAGTGGGCCTAACTACCATTATGTAAACTTTGCCTTTCAACTTTATTGGGACCCAACGGTCACATAGGACTCTACTTCAGTCAACCTGCATTAATTCTATGTGTCACATCAGAGTCTATCTTCTCAATGCTCTTGGACGCAGATCATAAATAACAAAACTCTCATGCCACTCATCCCCACTCATCCACTTATCACCACAGTGAATCTCACCACCATGGCCCTTGCCACTATAATTGAAAGCTAGTTACTCTTGTCTTTTTCATGTTCATCTTTAGACCCCCCTCTCTTTTCATTAGAGTTTTAACATCTTGTAGGCTCTTTTGTGCATTTAATTTGGACTCATCAAGCCTGTCCACATCATCAGCAAATACCAGGCATTAAGGGGCTGATTCCTCTATTCCTTTCAGCAGCTCACCCTTATTAGAGTGAAAATATATGGGCTAAGTGCTGCTCTTTGATGCACACTAACATGCATGCTAAGCATCAGTATTTCCTGATGCCATCTTCACACTAGCAATTAAACCATCGTAATGTATATATCCTGCACTATCTCAAAATGGCCTTAAACAACTTCTTTATATCCTAAAATGCTCCATACAACCTGTCTAGGGATACTATCATATGCAAAGGTCCACTTCTCTAAAGTATGGAAAATTTCATGGAATTTGGGTTAAACCCCCTTATTGGTCCACCCCTCCGATGGGACCACTTTTGTAAATCCCTAGGAAATGCCGATTAGAGAAGTTTCACTGTACTTCAATCATGTGCAAAACAGCATGGCTTTAGCTTAAATAGAAATTGAGAGATAGCAAAAAGAAAAATAATGCTTTTACATTGAAATCAAAAGAAAATCAAACTTTGTGCGATATTTTTACTCCTATATTACATAGAACTGTAAATTTTTACCCAAATGTTGGGAATGAGGTACTCCAATCATTTGCAAAATGGCATGGCAATAGCTTTAATAGAAATTGAGATGTAGAAAATGAAATATGAAGTTCTTCCATTGTAATCAATGGGAAAACGCACTTTGTGCATTTTGTCTCCAATACATGATAGAACTGCAAATTTTGGCAGAATGTAGGGAATGCAATATTCCAGTCACCTGCAAAACGGCATGGCTGAAGCTTCAGTAGAAATTCAGATATAGCCAAAAGAAAAATAAGGTATTTAAATTAAAATTAAAAAGGAAAAAAAATTTGCGCGGTATTTTCTCTCCTATACAACACAGAACATTAAATGTTTGTGAGGATTTAAGGAATGAGGTACTATAAGTATGTGCAAAGCGGCATGGCTGTAGCTTCAATAGAAATTCAGATAAAGGAAAAAGCAAAATGAAGTTTTTACATGAAAATCAATGGGAAAACACACATTCTGCGATATTCTCTTTCCTATACATAATAGAATCATAATTTTTATGCAGAATGTTGGGAATGTGGTACTCCAATCATGTGATAAATGTCATAGCTGTAGCTTTTATGGAAATTGAGATATAGCAAAAAAAAAAGAAAATGGAGTTTTTACATTGAAATCAATTGGAAAACACACTTTGTGAGATACTTTCTGTCCTATACAATATATAACTTTAAATTTTGGCAAGAATGTAGGGAATGAAATACTCCAATCATGGGCAAAACAGCATGGCTGTAGCTGTAATAAAAATCGAGATATAGCAAATGGAGAAATGGAGATTTTACATTATAATCAATGGAAAAACACACGTTATGCTCTATTTTTTTCCTATATATAATAGAATGATAACTTTCATCCACAAGGTTGGGAATGGAGTACACCAATCATGTGAAAACCGACATCGCTGTGGCATTAATAGAAATTGAGATGTAGGAAAAAGAATAATGGAGTTTTTGCAATTAAATCAATAGGAAAACACACTTTGTGCGTTATTTTCTTTCCTATACAACACAGAGCTGTAAATTGTTGTGAGAATGTAGGGATGAGGGAATGTAATTAAGTGCAAAATACCATGGATGTAGCTTTAATAGAAATTGAGATATAGCAAAAATAAAAATCGAGATTTGGCATTGAAATCCCCGGGAAAACACACTGTGCGACATTTTATTTCTTATACATAACAGAATCAAAACTTTTTTTCAGAATGTTGGGAATGTTGCACTCCAATCATGTGCAAAACAGCATGGCGTTAGCTTTAATATAAATTAAGCGAATAGAAATTAAGCGAGAAGTAATAGCAAAATGAAAATAGAGTTTTTACATTGAAATCAATGGTAAGACATGATGCACAAAGTGCGTTTTCCTATTGATTTCAATGGAAAAACATCATTTCTCTTTTTGCTATACCTTAATTTCTATTTAAGCTACAGCGATTTTATTTTGCACATAATACAGTACCTCATTCCCCACATTCTAAAAAAAAATTTATAGTTCTATGTTGCATAGGAAAGAAAATATCGCACAAAGTGTGATTTCCCTTTGATTTCAATGTAAAATCTCTATTTTTCTTTTTGTTATATTTCAATTTCTTTAAAAGCCACAGCCATGCCGTTTTGCACAGGATTGGAGTCCGACATTTCCAACATTCTGAATTAAAGATATGATTCTATTTGCAAAGGAGATAAAATATTGCTAAAATGTGTTTTCCTATTGATTTCAATGTAAAAACTCCATTTTTCCCTTTGCTATATCTGAATTTCTACTAAAGCTACAGCCATGCCGTTTTGCACATAATTTGAGTTATTCATTCCCTACATTCTCGAAAATTTTACAGTTCTATGTTGTATTGGAAAGAAAATGTCGCACAGTGTTTTTTGCCATTGATTTCAATGTAAAAACTTCACTTTTCTTTTTTGCTATATCTGAATTCCTCTTAAAGCTACAGCCATGCCATTTATCACAAAATTTGGAGTACCTCATTCCCTTACATTCTGGCTAAAGTTTACATTTCTATGTTGAATGTCAGAGAAAATATCACACAAAGTGTGTTTCCTATTGATTTCAATTTAAAAACTCCATTTTTCTTTTTGCTATATCTCTATTTCTATTAAAGCTTCAGCCATGCCGTTTTGCGAATGATAGGGGTAAATCATTCCCTACTTTATTGCAAAAACTGACTGTTCTATTAGAGAGAAAATATTTCACCAAAGGTGTTTTCCCTTTGATTGAAATGTAAAAACTTTATTTTTCGTTTTGTATTATCTCAATTTCTATTAATGCTAAAGCCATACCTTTTTCTGCATGATTGGAGTATCTTATTCCCTACATTCTCACAAAACTTTACAGTTCTCTAATGTATAGAAGAAAAAAAATCGCAAAAAGTTTGTTTTTTCCTTGATTTTTCCTTGAATTTCTATTTAAGCTACAGCCATGCCGTTTTGCACATGATTGGAGCACCTAATTCCCTACATCATCATCATCATCATCGCCATCATCATCTCACCCCCTCCCGCCTATGGCAGGGTCGGGTCTGTTGGTTCTAATTCTCAACTTCCGCCTATCCCCAACCAAGTCCCGCCCCACCCCACATACCTACATGTCCCTATGCACCACCTGCTCCAACGTCCATTTTGGTCTTCCCCTACCCCTGGTGCCCCCAATTACCTGCAGTCCCACAATGGACCTGGTAAGCTCCTCCTCTCCCCTCCTCATCACATGCCCATACCTCCTTAACCTACTCTCTCTCATCTTCTGCACAATATCTTCCACCCCCAAGCTACCTCTAACGTAATCGTTTCTAATTCTGTGAGATCTTCAAACCCCAAACATGTAGTGCAGCATTCGTATCTCAGCCACTTGCATTGGCTTTTCATGGTTCTTCCTAACTGCCCAGCACTCTGAGCCATATAGCATAGCGGGCCTAACGACGGTTCTGTATACCTTAACCTTCAACTTAACTGGGACCCGGCGGTTGCACAGAACCCCACTTGCCAGCTTCCACTTCAGCAATCCTGCATTAATTCTATGGGTCACATCAGAATCTATTTCCCCATTGCTCTGGAGGACTGATCCTAAATAACGAAATTCTTGCACTGCTGAAATTTCTCTCTCCCCCTTGCCCCTGGTCACTGAAATTGAAAGCTAAGTACTCAGTCTTCTTCATGTTCACTTAAGGCCCCCTCTATCTACTGCTGACTTAAGGTCTTGTAGGCCTTTTGGTTCATCCTCTTTGGACTCCTCCACCCTCCCTACATCATTGGCAAACACCAGGCACTGAGGCGCCCATTCTCCCACTCCCGTCAGCAGCTCATCCATTACTAAAGTGAAGAGATATGGACTAAGTGCTGACCCTGTATGCACACCCACCTGCACATTGAAACCAGGAGTGTTTCCTTATGCTGTACTAACTATAGCAATGGAACCCTCATACATATCCTGCACTATCCTAATACGGCCCTTTTCTACCCCTTTCATTCTTAAAACGCTCCACAGTACCTGTCTAGGGACACTATCATAGGCCTTCTCCAAGTCAACAAATACTGCATGGAGGTCCTTGTTTGCTTCTCTATGCTTCTCTATCACCTGTCATGGAATAAAGATTGGTTCCATGGTGGACCTACCAGGCATAAACCCAAATTGGTTTCCCTGGACATTTGTTTGGTCTTTGAGGCGACATTCTATGACATGCTCCCACAGCTTCATAGAATGGCTCATTAGCTTTAGGCCTGTATAGTTAGGCCTCTGTGCATCACCTATGCCCAACTCTCTCTCTCTCTCTCTCTATGCAGATGGCATCCTATCACCATTTGCTAACTTATTAAATAACTTCCCTAGCCATGTAGTTCCTGTGGCCCCCAGGGAATGCCAAACATCCATAGGGATCTTATCTGGGCCAACAGCTTTGTGACCTTTCATTTTTTGAAGTGCTCTGACAATTTCAGCCTCATTCACCCTATCCACTGCCTGAGGAGTGATTGGGTTGCCTTCAGTGGCTTTAGCACAGGTGGCTGCATTTAAGAGGCCATGGTAGTATTCCTCCCACCTTTTGATTACCTCTGCTGGCTGGAACGGGACACTACCAATGATATCCTTGACCGTTATAGCCCTGGCAACATCCTTACTCATTCTATCCTGGGTCTTAGCTAGTCTAAAAACTGCATTTTCCCCTTCCTTTGTCCCCAAATTTTCATATAAGGCGTCATACTTCTGGTACTTGGTCAGGGCAATGGCCCTCCTGGAATTTTTCTTTGCCTAGACATAGTTCGTTTTTGAAACCTGATCTCCTATTTCCCTCCACCTATGGAAAGCTACCTTCTTTAGTTTGATGGCAGCTTCCACCTCCTCATTCCAACACCATGTCTGCCTACCCTGATAACTTCCTCCTATTCTGCCCTGACCTAACAGTGCCTCTCCACACTGCCTAATCTTCCTAGCAACCCTGTCCCAAATGACATTGGCTGACCCACCCCAGTCCCAGTCAATCTGACTGAGAACCTCCTGCTGGAATTCCACTGCCTTGGTGGGCAACTTCCACCACCTAACAACTGATTCTCCCTTCCAGGTATGTTGCCTAACTGTCCTCTCCATTTGTAATTCCATAATAAGCAGCTTATGACCACTGTCCTTCTGAAAATCCTCACTGGGTAGCACCCAGCAGTCCCAAATCTCTGCCTTGTGCTGCTTCCTAACCATGAAAAAGTCTATCTGGGACCTCCCTTGTGGTGACTGGAAAGTGATTAAGTGCTTTTCCCTCTTCTTGAACCATGTATTGGCTAATGAAAGGCCATGTGCTCTTGCTGTCTCTAGGACCGTTTGCCCCTCAGGGTTGATAATGCCATACCCCCACCCTCCATGTACCTCCTTATACCCTGAACCATTCCTACCCCCATGAGCATTAAATTCACCCCAATAACTAAGTGCTCATTTCCTTTGCCCTTTCTAATTCTGCTGTTTACTTAGTGTACTACTTCATCAAAGTCACTCCAGAAACCTCATTCCCTACATACTCGCAAAAATTTACAGTTCTACATTGGATAGGAGAGAAAATTTCACACAACGTCTGTTTTCTTATTTATTTTAATGTAAACACTCCATTTTTCTTGTTGCTATATCTTAGTTTGTATTAAAAGCTACAGCCATGCCGTTTTGCACATGTTTGGAGTACCACATTACCAACATTCTGGATAAAAGTTATGATTCTACTATGTATAGGAAAGAAATCATTATGAAAAGGGTTGTAACCCATATATTTCAATGGAAAAACTTCATATTTCTCATTGCTATATCTCAATTTCTATTAAAGCTGCAGCAATGCCGTTTTGCATATGATATGTTTACCTCATACCCTATGTTGTATACGAGAGAAAATATCACCCAAAGTGTAATTTGCCATTGATTTCAATGAAACACTTAATTTTTCTTTTTGCTATACCACAATTTTTATTAAAGCTACAGCCATGCTACTTTGCAAGTGATTGGAGTACCTGATTCCCTACATTCTCACAAAAGTTTACAGTTATACGTTGTATAGGAGAGAGAATATCGTACATCATGTTTTACCATTCATTTCAAAGCCAAATCTAAATTTTCATTTTGCTATTACTCAATTTTTATTAAAGCTAAAACTATGCTGATTTGCACATGATTGTAGTACCACATTCCCAGCATTTTGAATGAAAAATTATGATCTCGTTATGTATAGTATAGAAAATATTGCACAAAGTGTGTTTTCCCAATGATTTCTATTTAAAATCTCGATTTTTCTTTTAGCTATATTTCAATTTCTATGGAAGCTACAGCCATGCGTTTGGCACATAATTGAAGTCCCTCATTCTCTACATTCTCAAACAAATTTTCAGCTCTATGTTGTATAGGAGAGAAAATAATGCACATATTGTGTTTTCTGGAATTAAAAAGTATTTTAATAAATAATTTTATTTTGACAAAATAATGTTATGATTTAACTAACTTTTTCATTAGAAGTAAAATTACTATAAATTAGCTTAAGAGGCTAGTGCTTCAATAACAATAGGTATAAATCTATGATTAGCTCCGCAAATTTCTGAGCATTGTCCATATCAAAGTCCTGGACGAGTAATTAGGAATGAAGTTTGATTTAATCGTCCAGGAACTGCATCTACATTTAATCCTAAGGCATGAATTACATAGGCAGCACCAATTAACATTCAGATTTGGGTATTAACTGGTACAATTGTTAGGTTATCTACATCTGAAAGACGAAATAGAGAGGAAGAATGATCTGAAGGTAATATATATCTCAATCAAATTCTACATTTCTTAAGTCTGAATATTCATATGATCAGAATCATTGCTTTCCTGTGGTTTTTAAAGTCAATGCTGGTTTATTAATTTCGTCTAGTAAATATAATAGTCATAAAGAAGGAAGAGCAATAAAAATAAAATAATTGCAGGCAAAAGTGTTCAAATAGTTTCAATTTCTTGGCCTTCTAACAGGTTAGTAAAGGTGAATTGGTTAGTTATTAATATAATAAACATATATAAGACTGAGGAGATAATTAAAATTAAGATCAGTAATGTATGATCATGAAATATAATCAACTGTTCTATTAAAGGGGAAGCACTATTTTGGAATAATAATGAAGCTTGTGTTGCCATAAATTTTAATTAAAGAGTTTAATTGTGAATAAGTGTGATCTTCTGGAGGGAATCCGTGATGTCATTCAATTGCTTGAGTTTTATTTAAGGAAAATAGAACTGGAAATGAAAAAAATATTCTTAAAAAGGATATAATAGAACCTAAGGAGGAAACAATATTTCAAGTAGTATAAGCGTCAAGATAATCGGAATATCGATGAGGTATACCACTAAGTCCTAGGAAATGTTGAGGGAAAAAGGTTATGTTTACTCCTAAAAATATAATAATGAAATGTATTTTGGCTCATAGTGGATTAAAGGCAAATCCTAATATAAGTGGAAATCAATAGTTAATTCCTGCTAAAATAGCAAATACAGCTCCTATAGATAAAATATAATGCAAGTGAGCTACACCATAATAAGTGTCATGTAATAATTCCTGTTGGAACAGCAATGATTATTGTAGCAGCTGTAGAGTAAGCACGGGTATCAACATCTATACCTACTGTAAATATATGGTGAGCTCAAACAATAAATACTAAAAGACCAATAGCAGCTATAGCATAGATCATTCCTAATGAACCAAATGCTTCTTTTTTTTCCTCTTTGTTGAATAATAATATGTGATACTATTCCAAATCCTGGTAAAATTAAAATATATACTTCTGGGTGACCGAAAATTCAAAATAGATGTTGATATAAAATAGGGTCTCCTCCTCCTGCAGGATCGAAGAAAGAAATACTAAAGTTTCGATCTGTTAATAGTATAGTAATAGCGCCTGCTAGTACTGGTAAAGATAATAAAAGTAAAAGAGCTGTGATTTTTACTGCCCATACAAATAACGGTATTTGTTCGAATAATATTCCATTTGATCGTATATTAATAATTGTAGTAATAAAATTAATTGCTCCTAAAATAGAAGAAGCTCCTGCTAAATGAAGAGAGAAAATGGCTATATCAACAGGTGGACCAGCATGAGCAAGATTTGAAGCTAATGGAGGATAAACAGTTCATCCTGTTCAAACTCCTTTTTCTACAATAGAAAAAGAAATTAACAGAAAAAAGGCAGGAGGCAATAATCAAAAACTTATATTATTTATTCATGGGAAAGCTATATCTGGAGCACCTAGTATTAAGGGTACTAATCAATTTCCAAAGCCTCCAATTATAATTGGCATTACTATAAAGAAAATTATAACAAAAGCATGGGCTGTTACAATTACATTATAAATTTGGTCATCTCCAATTAATCTTCCAGGTTGTCCTAGTTATAATCAAATTAATATTCTTAAAGCTGTTCCTACTATTGCAGCTCAAGCTCTGAAAATTAAATATATTGTTCCAATATCTTTATGGTTAGTAGAAAATAGTCATCGCGTGAAGCTTTATAGTTTAATAAGATTGTTAAATTGCAAATTTAATGGTGTTTAAGTAACTAAAGCTTAAGGTAACCTTATTTTTAACTTTGAAGGTTAATAGTTTAAATAACTTAAAGTATATTAAAGGTATATTAAGTGTATATTAAAGGTAAAAATGCTATTGTATTAAATTCAAATCCTACTCAAGCAGTGAGTCATGAAGATGCTGAAATTACAACTAAAGTACTAAAAAAGAGGATTATTAACATTATACTATAAAAAATTAAAAAGAAGAATTAAATCTATCTTTGGGGCATGGACCCATTAGCTTAAGTTAGCTTATCTTTTTAATAAGAGTATATTAATACATGAGTTATCCTATCACGATAAGCCTTTTTGTCAGGCATCTTACTTAATTTGGCTTTGAAAAAAATCAATTTTATGAGGTATATTAATAGATTTATATTGTTATAATTAAATACACAGAACCGGATTCCTCCAAAGGATAATAGTGTAAGCTAGTCAATAATAGTTATCGTGTCATTATTTAGAGGATT
>JAAFCE010009125.1:748510-792732 GCA_013389805.1 Trigoniulus corallinus | reverse complement strand
TCAGAGAATTTTTATAGATATATTCTCTTATAATAGTAAATTATTAGACGTCAAGTCAAGGTGCAGTTTATGGGAAAGGTTGAAATGAGTTACATTATAAGGATTTATAATGAATAATATCTTGGAATTTTAGGTATTTGAAGGTGGATTTATTTGTAAATTATTATGTTTAGATAATTGAAATAGCTCTAAACCATGCACATATTGCCCGTCACTCTTGTTGTTAAAATGAGATAAGTCGTAACATAGTAGAGGTACTGGAAAGTGTCTCTGGAAGTGATCAGAACAATAATTTTCATTTACACTGAAAAAGGTCTTTTTATTAAGATGTTCTGAAAGGAAGTATTTGATTTATGTAGCATTAAAAATGATTTGATTTTTAGTAATAGTTTTTGAAATTAATAATATTAACATTGCACTGTGAAGGTAAGTTTATATTTTTAGAATAGAAATGGTAAATATATGTACCTTTTGTATTAGGGTAATTTTAAATAAAATTTTAGTTTAATTTCCCGAAATATTGTGGGCTAATAGTTTCTATTAAAATTAAATGTGGCATAATTTATTTTAAAGGATTATTAGATAAGAAATTTTATTCACACAATATGATATCTGGTTATGCTTTAAGTAAACTTAGTTTATTTATTAGACTGTAATAGGAGCTTTACTAGGATTAGCTAGTAAAAATTTTATATTATTAATTTGGTATCCTTTTTAAGTTTAATAGTATTTATTAATTTAAGTGTATTATAACATAAGAGGAAGTGAAATTATTTATCTATTTAATTAATTAAATAAGGCATAAAATTTTTTATTAAAGGTTAGTTAATTATAATGGGTAAATTAGTAGTTAAAATATAATTGAATTAAAATAAAATAATTGTTTATAATTTTGGTTTTGAGATTATATTCTTAAAGGAATTCGGCAATAGAAAATTTCACCTGTTTATCAAAAACATGGTTTTTTGAAGTTAAATAAAAAATCTGGCCTGCCCACTGAGGTTAATTTAAGGGCTGCAGTATATTGACTGTACAAAGGTAGCACAATCATTAGTCTTCTAATTAAGGACTGGTATGAATGGTTAAACGGAGTTTATCTCTCTCTAAGATTTATATTGAATTTATTTTTCTTGTGAAAAAACAGGAATAAGGTAAAGGGACAAAAAGACCCTATTAAACTTAAATTTTTATTTTATATTAATTATAGTTATTAGATTAATATTTGAGAGAATTTTTACTGGGGTGGTAAGTTTGATAACATAATTTTTTTATAATAAAGGTTGATAGCATTAAAGTAAAGATCCAATGATAAGGTTGATAAGGAGAATAAGTTACTATAGGGATAACAGCGTAATATTTTCTGAGAGTTCTTATTGACGAATTTGTTTGCGAGATCGATGTTGGATTAAGAAGTCTAATTAACGCAGTAGTTGATTAAAGATCGTCTGTTCGACCTTTAATATCTTACATGATCTGAGTTCAAACCGGCGTAAGCCAGGTTGGTTTCTATCTTTTAGTTAATAAAATTGGGTATTAGTACGAAACGATTTTTTTAGCTAGATTAATCTAAAATATAATATTAATAAATGTGATATTAATAGTATTCTATTATTAATGCCTATTAATTAATTTGGCAGAATTAAGTGCAGTGAGTTTAGAATTCATAAATGTGGTTTACACAGTTAATAATTACTGTGGCAGAATTAAGTGCAAAGAATTTAAGCTTCTTTTATGGAGAATTTCCTTGTAGTAATAGATTTATTTTGTTTTTTAAGTATATGAGTGGTAGTGTTATGTATTTTGGTAGCCCTAGCTTTTTTTACTTTATTGGAACGTAAAATTTTAGGTTATATTGAAATTCTAAAAGGACCTAATAAAGTAGGATTTATAGGGCTTTTTCAACCTTTTGCTGATGCAGTAAAATTGTTTACTAAATATTTTAATTTACCTTTAAAAGGAAATAAGATGATTTTTCTTTTAAGTCCTGGTGTTTTATGAATGAATATAGTGATTTTTTAGGAGGAATAGTAGATTTTATATTGGGTTTATTTTTTTTTATGTATTACCAGTTTAGGAGTTTATTGTTTGTTTTGTAGAGGATGGGCATCAAATTCTAAGTATAGATTATTAGGAGCATTACGAGGTGTGGCTCAAACAATTTCATATGAAGTAAGAATGGCTTTAATTTTGATTGCAGTGAGTATTTTGCAGTGATTGCAGTGAGTATTGATTTCAGGAGCATATTATTGGACTGGTTTTTTTAATTCCATTAACTATTTGTTGACTTGTATCTATTGTAGCAGAAACAAATCGTAGTCCTTTTGATTTTGCAGAAAGAGAATCTGAGTTAGTATCAGGGTTTAATGTAGAGTATAGAGGAGGTTTGTTTGCAATGTTATTTATAGCTGAATATGGCATAATATTATTAATAAATATATTAAGTACCTGTCTTTTCTTTTGTGGAAAATTATGATTTGGTTATTGTTTAATGTTAGTATTAATATTTTTATGAATTCGTGGGAGATTTCCTCGGTATCGGTATGATAAGTTGATAATATTAATTTGAAAGAGTTATTTGCCAGTAGTTTTATTTTGAGTATGAGGGTTGGTGGGTTTTATAGTTTTTTTAGGAGTATCAAGAAATAGTTTAAAAAAAATATAAGCTTTGCAGGTTAGTGATGAGATCTTCTTTTTCTTGAATATTGGGAATGAGATTATTTATAATAATAGGAGGTTTGATTAGTTTAATTTTACATTATAAGCATATTTTGAATATGTTATTAAGTTTAGAATATATTAGAGTAGCTTTGACTATACTATTAATAACATTAGTAGGCTTTAAATATATCTCTAGTGTAAGAATGATATATTTTTTTGTATTTATTGCTTGTGAAGGAGCTTTGGGTTTAGGGGTTTTAATTAATTTGATTCGTTGTTATGGAAGAGATTATTTTTTATTAATAAATATTGTTCAATGTTAATAGCATTTTTGTTTGGGTTATTTGTAGGGAGATTATTATTGGATTGAGTCTGAGTAGCAGTAGCAGAGGCTAGATTGGGGTTTATTCTTATAGGAAACTTTCAACTTGATTTATTAAAAGTATTTAGAGCTGATTGAGGAGGAGATGTTATAAGAATTAGGTTATCTTGATTAAGCTTGTGAATTTGTTTTTTAATATTAATTGCTAGTATAATAGTAGCAGAAAAAAGTAAGAGATTTTGTAGATTAATTACTTTAATAAGTATTCTTTTAGTTATGGTCTTTATTAGATTAGATTTTTTGAGATTTCACTTATTTTTTGAAGGAGTTTTAATCCCTACTTTAATTTTAATTGTGAGAAGGGGATACCAACCAGAACGTCTTCAAGCCAGAATTTATCTGGTTTTTTATATGGTATTAGCTTCTATACCACTTTTAGTAGTTATTTTATGATGAGGTAATACTTGGGGTAGAAGAATATATTTTTTAGGTAGTAGTGTAAATTGTGTATGAAAAGATTTTGGATTATTATTATATTTAGGAGGGGTGTTGGCATTTTTAGTAAAAATACCTATGTTTATTTTTCATTTGTGATTACCTAAAGCTCATGTTGAAGCTCCAGTTTCTGGATCAATAATTTTGGCTGGTGTATTATTGAAAATAGGAGGATATGGGATAATACGTTTAAGAGTTTTATTTATAGGTTGGATAAAATTTTTTAGTTGATTTTGAGTTGGTTTAAGATTAATTGGTGGTTTTGCTTTAAGATTAGTTTGTCTTTGTCAAAGTGATTTGAAGGCTTTAATTGCTTATTCTTCTGTTGTTCATATAGGGTTAGTAATTGGGGGAATGATATCATTGTGTTGAATTGGATTTATCGGAAGATTTGTAATAATGGTGGGACATGGGCTATGCTCTTCTGGGTTATTTTGTTTAGCTAATATATCATATTCTCGAGTAGGAAGTCGAATAATAATTATAAATAAAGGATTAATAAGACTTTTTCCAAGAGGAGCTCTAATCTGATTTTTGTTAGTAAGAAGAAATATAGCTTCTCCTCCTTCTCTAAATCTTTTAGGAGAAATTTGTTTATTGGGTAGAGTGCTATTTTGGTGTGATTATAAAATTGTAGGACTATTTCTTGTTGAATTTTTTAGAGCCAGATATTCTTTATATTTATATACTAGTTCACAACATGGAACTTTTAATAAAGTAATAATAGGATGTAAGGAATTATTGGGTAGAGAATATTTACTAGTAATACTTCATTGAATTCCTTTAAATTTAGTTTTCCTTAAAAGAGATATCTTTATATTATAATTTAAGTAGTTTAATTGAGAATAAAAGCTTGTGAATCTTTAGGAGCTAAGTAAAGCCTTAAATCATTTTAGAAAGTAAAATAGGGCATTTATTTGGAGTTATATTATTATTAATATCTGTTGTATCATTGGTTTTTGGGTTATATATTGTTTATTATAATATAAATATTTTTATTAGCTGGAGAATTTTAGGGTTAAGAAGAATAGATTTGAATATTATTTTAGTTTTAGATTATTTATCTAGTTTTTTTTTTGTGCTGTAATCTTTATAATTTCAGGTTCTGTGTTTATTTATAGAGATAGTTATATAAATGAGGAAAAAACTAAAGGATGGTTCTATTTTTTAGTTTTTTTTATTTGTTTTTTCTATATTAGTTGTTATTTTAAGCCCAAATTTTATTAGATTACTTTTAGGTTGAGATGGGCTGGGACTTGTTTCTTATTGTTTAGTAATTTATTATCAGAATAGAAAATCATATAGAGCTGGAATATTAACTATTATAAGAAATCGATTAGGTGATGTTGGTCTTTTATTAGCTATTGGGGGTCTAATAGGTTATGGTAGATGAACATTAAGCGGTTTATGGACAAATTTTTATTGGTGAATCTTTGGTTTGATGTGTGTTTCTAGCTGGATTAACTAAAAGTGCCCAAATTCCATTTTAAGCTTGATTACCGGCTGCAATAGCAGCTCCAACTCCTGTATCAGCTTTAGTTCATTCTTCTACTTTAGTAACTGCCGGGGTTTACTTACTAATTCAATTTTATGAGGTAGTTAATGAAGAGTTATTATTTAAGAATATTCTTTTATATATTGGGCTTGTTACTATATTTTTAGCTGGTCTAACCGCAATTTATGAATATGATTTGAAAAAAATTATTGCTCTTTGGGTTTTACCAAATTAAGTCTTTTTCCATTTGTTAACTCATGCAATATATAAAGCTTTATTATTCTTAAGTGAAGGGAAAATTATTCATTCTATTGGAGGAAGTCAAGATATTAGGGTAATAGGAGGTTTAATTTAAATTTTACATTTAAGAATATTATGTATAAGTGTAGCAAGAAAAGCACTATGTGGTTTTCCTTTTTTAGCAGGATTTTATTCAAAGGATTTGATTTTAGAAATAATGATTGGATATTCTTGAGGTTGAGGTTTAAACATATTATTAATTGTAGGGGCCAGTTTCACATGTATTTATACTATTCGATTAGGGTGAATATTGTCAGGAGGAGAATTTAATGGATTAAAGAGTTTTGCATTAGAAGATAATGAAAGAGGTTATAGAACACCAATATTGATTTTACTAATTGGGGCAATATTTGGGGGAGCTAGATTAATATGGTTTTTATTTGTTAATATAGAAATAGGTTGAAATGTTAGAGGATTAAAATTAATTCCTACTTTAATTATTTTATAGTTTAATTACTGCAAATATTGGCTAGAATGTTGGGATAGTGTTACTTCAATAGAACTGCAGCTTTAGTAGAAATTGAGGTATAGCAAAAAGAAAAATGGAGTTTTTATATTAAAATCAATGGAAAGGTACACTTTGTGTGATATTTTTATTCCTATACATAATAGAATCATAACTTTTATCCAGAATGTTAGGAATGTGGTACTCAAATCATGTGCAAAACAGCATGGCTGTAGCTTTAATAGAAATTGAGATGTAGCAAAAGAAAAATGCAGTTTTTATATTGAAATCAATGAGAGAAAACACTTTGGTGATATTTTCTCTCTATTACAACATAGAACTGTAAATTTTGGTGAGATTGTAGCGAGTGTCATACTCTAAGCTTTAATAGAAATTGTGTAGCATTAAAAAACTCTGTAGCTTTAATAGAAATTGAGATAATGCAAAAAGAAAAATGGAGATTTTAACATCGAAATCAATAGAAAAACACACTTTGTGCGATATTTTCTCTCCTATACAACACAGAAGTATAAATTTTTTTTCAAGAATAGGAAAAAACCATTTGTTCGATATTTTCCCTCCCATACAACGTTGAACTGTAAATTTTAAGGAGTATTTAGGGAATGTGGTACTCCTATCACGTGCAAAACGGCCTGGCTGTAGCTTTAATAGTAATTGAGACATAGCAAAGAAATGAAGTTTTTCCAATTAAATCTATGAGAAAATACACTTTTTGTGATATTTTCTCTCCTATAAAACATATAGCTGTAAGTTTTTCCGAAAATGTAGAGAACAAGGTACTCCAATTGTGTGCAAAATGGCATGGATGTAGCTTTAATAGAAATTGAGATATAGAAAAAGGAAAATGGAGTTTTCACATTGAAATCAATGGGAAAACACACTTTGTGAGATATTTATTTGATATACGTAATAGAATTATAAGTTTCATTCAGAAAGTTGGGAATGTCAAACTCAAATCATGTGCTAAAATGCACAGCTGTAGCTATAATAGTAATTGAGATATAGCAGTAAAGTATGCAGTTTTTACAATGAAATCAATAGAAAAACACACTTTGTTCAATGTTCTTTATCCCATAAATCATAGAACTGTAAATATTTGAAAGAATGTAGGGAATGAGGTACCCTAATCATGTGCCAAGCGGCATGGCTGTAGCTTTGATAGAAATTGAGATATTGGAAAAAGAAAAATGGAGTTTTTCCAATGAAATCAATGGGAAAACTCACTTTGTGCATTTTATCGGCTATACGTGATAGAACTGCAAATTTTGGCTAAAATGTAGGGAATGTGGTACTCCAATCATGTGCAAAACGGCATGACTGCAGCTGTAGTAGAAATTGAGAGATAATAAAAAGAAAAATGAAGTTTTTCTATTAAAATCAATGGGAAGATACACTATCTGTGATATTTTTATTCCTATACTTAATAGAATCATAAATTTTATCCAGAATGTTAGGAATGCAGTACTCAAATCATGTTCAAAACAGCATGGCTGTAGCTATAATAGAAATTGAGCTGTAGATAAAAGAAAAATGGAATTTTTCTATTGAAATCTATAGGAAAAACACTTCAGCAATATTTTCTCTCCATTACAACATAGAACTGTAAATTTTTGTGGGAATGTAGCACAAGGCATACTCTTAGGAATGAGGTACTGCAAACATGTGCAAAACGGCATTGCTGAACCTTCAAAAGAAATTGAGATGTAGCAAATAATGGAGGTTTTACATTGAAATCAATTGGAAAACACACATTGTGTGATACTTTCTTTCCTACACAACATAGAACTGTAAATTTTTATGAGAATGTAGGGAATGTGGTACTGCAATAATGTGAAAAATTGCATTGCTGTAGCTTTAATAGAAAGTGACAAAAAGCAAAAAGAAAAATATTGTTTTTAAAATTAAAATCAATGGGAAAACACACTTTGTGTGATTTTATCTTTTATATTCATAATAGAATCTTAACTTTTATCAAAATGTATGAAATGTGGTACTCTAATCATGTGCAAAATGGCATGGCTGAAGCATTAATAGAAATTCATACAAAGCAAAAGAAAAAATAGAGGTTTTACATTGAAAGCAATGAAAAAGCACACCTTGTGCAATATTTTCTCTCATATAAAACAAACAACTGTAAGTTTTTGCCAGAATGTAGGGAATGAGGTGCTACAATCATGTGCAAAACTGCATTGCTGCAGCATTAAAAGAAATTCAGATATAGCAAAAAAAAATAGTTTTCACATTGAAATCAACTGGAAATCACACTTTGTTTGTAGCAGAAGTTTACTTCCACTATAACAGGTATAGTAACCCTTATGATAGTGGATGTAATGATTAACCAGATACTCCTCAAAGGGATTAACAGGGAAGGTTGTGGTTGCTCGATGGCCCTCAAGTACCACATTAGCAATAGATCAAATGTAACTGGTAATTAATTACTTAATAAAGAAGTATTTACCATTTAGCCAATGCCCTTGATCTTACACAGATACCCTTACACATATACGACATATACTTTGTGACCCATTGGCAACTGGGAGGTTAATGCTTTCTTTTGTGTCCACCTAATAAAATGGTTGTCACTTTCCTCTGATATGCAGCAATGGGCAAACTTAGGTCGTCAATTGTCAGATTAAGTGAATAGAATTCACGTTGTACATAGACAATTGGATTGTAAGTATAGCCTTCAAAAGTGAAAATGTTTCTCTGTCTCAACTGTTGACCAGGGACATGAAAATTTAGACATCATAACAGTTCTGGAGAGTCGATTTTATGTGTCCATACTCAGTAGATCTACAGCATGCATATATGTTTTATGTATAGGTCTAATTTTAGTAAGCAGCTCCTGGCATAAGAACATGAATTAACTGGCTGCTGCCCAAGCATCATAGCTTTATCATGTAGCTTTCTAAGTTTCACATTATGAGAGGGTCTACATGATGACCAACATATTAAGGCATAGGTTAATAGAGGTTTAACCAGGCTCTGAAATAGATGTGCTCTTAGCCAGGGCAATTGACATATTCCTTTATTATACCTAATAATGTTGTATGCTGTCTGTGCTTTCAGATATAGTTGGTGGTGGAGGGCCTGGAAAGTCAAATTGGTTTCCAGGAAGACCCTCAGGTCCCTCACTTCTGATGTTCTGAGGACTAATGTGCCATCCATATATTTATAGGGATATATGATAGATAATCAAATCCAGAAGAAAGGAATGACCATTGCCTTTTTGTTATTTAAAGATAGATTATTCTCCTTAAGCCACCTTTACTTAGCCATTAAAGATTCCTGTAGAATAGATGATGGGTTTAGGCCTATTATCTTGTTTGAAAGTTTTTTATCATCAGTGGATGCAAGTGTAGATACAACAGATGGACTATAAATATAAAGATCATTTATATATAAATTAAATAATAGTGGACTCAGTGTACTACTTTGTGGTAAACCCATTTCTTGAGTATAGTTGGAATTCCTTAATGTATGTCCTATCCTCACACTATTATGACGGGGGGGGGGTGAGATAAGATCCTAGGAACCTCAATGTTCTATCTGCTAGACCATATGCCCTTAACTTTTTCAAAAGCAGCAGTATGGAAACCTGATCGAATGCCTTTGACAGGTCTAGATACAATGTATCCACCTGATGTTTATTCTGGAATGCTCTAAAAATCTTATTCATATGTAGCATTAAATTTGTCTTAGTGGATTGACCCTGTTGGAAGTCATGTTAGGCTGAGTGCAGGAATGTGCCACACAAGATATATAATTTACGATTGATTATTCGTTCCAAAACCTTGGCCAGATTTGGAAGGATTGAAATGAAATGAAAATTTGATATGTTATGACGTTACCCACTTTTATAAATGGGTATGATACAGGCGGGTTTCCATGAGCGAAGCATAATGAAAATAAATGGGCCAAGCCAGGTGCTAGAATGTCCCAGTATGTCTTTAAAATATTTGGGGCGAAATTGTCTGGTCCAGGAACAAATGAGCATTTCAATTTATTAATGGACCAAATATCCTCTGATGATGTGATTCTGCTTACTGTGAATGCCTCCCCACTATTTAGTAGGGTCAAAGGGTATGCCCCTGTATCTAATAAAGGATTGGAGGCCTCTGATGTAACAGAGTAATGAGAGCAGAACCTCTCACCTATTTCTATTGTATCAGTAATGAGGTCATTTATGTTCTACCAAGGATATTCTAGATGAATTTCCATTTACAAGGCGTTTATATTACTGCCAAAATGTCGTAGGTTACCTATGCTGTTCCAAGAGATTTTGGAGATATTTTAAATGGTCCTGTGCTAGTAGCTGTTTAACCCTTCTTCAAATTTGCAGTAGTTGGGTGGCGGTTCTTTACTGTAAAGGCTCTTCATTTTAGCTTTATCAGGGGTATCACTTCTGAGCTAAAACAGACCAGATAGTGGGGGAAACGTCTACTGGCATTCTTAGATGATATAGATTTCTCAATTGCTCTATGAATTGTAGTATAAAACAAATTTATTGCACTTAATGGATAGGAAGAATCAAAAAGTGTCGTCCAATTGATAGAATTTAAATAAATGTGTAACTTTATATACTCACCTTTGTCCCAAGCATACCTATAATTTTCAGTGGTGGGCATATGAGAGGAAGGAACCTGAATATCTAAGGGTAGTGTAATGCATAGTGCTGAATTATACTAATCTATTTTTGACAGTGAATATGCTCATGTGATTGAACATGATAAATCTGAAAAGCATAAATCTAGGAGTCTATCTTTTGAATTCTGATTATAATTTTGTTGTCTCATTTTTAAAAACGTAACTAGGGCCCTTAAAGATATGGCCTTTGAGGAATGACCTGAGCCTAAGTAAGATGGAATAGAACCAGTCTATACCTGGTAAATTTAAATCGCCAATCAATACCACTGAGACATATTATACAAATTTAGAAGAAAGACTGTTGAGATGTGATATATAAACTGTTGATGGCAGTGCTGGGGAAAATTAGCAAGCAATCAAAGTTATTGGGTTTGCTTCCTTTGCCTTCCTTTTCTATCTGATGCAATGTAGAACAGTAAGTTTTTATGAGAAGGTTGCAAAGGAGGAACTCCAATCAGTTGCAAAATGGCATTGCTGTATCTTAATGGAAATTGAGATATAGAAAAAAGAAAAATGGAGGTTTTACATTGTAATCAATGGAAAAACACACTTTGTGCGATATTTTCTCTCCTGTAAAACAAATGAATGTAAATTTTTGTGAAAATTTTGCGAATGAGGTATTCCAATCATATGTAAAACGGGATGGTTGTAGCTTTAATAGAAATTGAGATATAACAATATGAAAAATGGAGTTTTACCAATGAAATCAATGGGAAAACACACTTTATGTGATATTTTCTCTTGTATAAAACATATAACTGTAAATTTTAGAGAGAATGTAGGAAATGAGGTACTCCAATCATATTAAAAACGGCATGGCTGTAGCTATAACAGAATTTGAGATATAGCAATAAAATAGTTTTTTCATTGAAATCAATGAGAAAATGCACTTTGTGCATTTTATCTCCTATAAATGATAGAATTGAAAATTTTTTTTCATAATGTAGGGAATGTGGTACTCCAGTCATGAGCGAAACAGCATGGCTGTAGCTTTAATTGAAATTTAGATATAGCAGAAAGAATATTGGAGTTTTTACATTCAAATCAATAGGAAAATACACTTTGTGTGATATTTTCTCTTGTATAAAACATATAACTCTAAATTTTTGAGAGAATGTAGGGAATGAGGTACTCCAATCGTGTTAAAAACGGCATGGCTGTAGCTTTAAAAGAAATTGAGATATAGCAAAAAGAAAAACGAAGTTTTTCCATTGAAATCAATGGGAAAATGTACTTTATGCATGTTGTCTCCCATACATGATATAACTGCAAATTTTGGCCAGAATGTAGGGAGTGTGGAACTCCAATTATGTGCAAAACGGCAACGCTGAAGTGCTAATAGAAATTGAGATATAACAAATAGAAAATAGAGTTTTTGCATTGAAACCAATAGCAAAACACACTTTGTGCAGTATTTTCTTTCCTATGCATAATAGAAGCATATCTTTTATCCAGAATATTGGGACTGTGGTACTTCAATCATGTGTAAAACAGCTAGGCAGTAGCTTTCATAGAAATTGATATCTTGCAAAAAGAAAAATGGAGTTTTTATACTGAAATCAGTGGGAAAACACACTTTGTGCGATATTTTCTCTCCTAAACAACAAAGAACTGTAAATTTTTGCAATAATGTAGGGAATGTAGGCGCTCCATTCATGTGCAATATGGTAAGGCTGTTGCTTTACTAGAAATTGATATATAGCAAGAAGAAAAATGGAGTTTTTACATTGAAATCAGGAAGAAAACACATGTTGTGTGACATTTTCTTTCCTATACAACACAGAACTGTAAATCTTTTCGAGAATGTAGGAAATACGTTACTTCAATCATGTGCAAAACGACATGGCTGTAGCTTAAATAGAAATTAGGTATAGCACAACAAAAATAGAGTTTTTTTCTTTAAAATCAATGGAAAAACACAATTTGTGCAATATTTTCTCTCCTTTACAGCATAAAACAGCAGATTTTTACAAGAATATAGGGAATGAGGTGCTCCAACCATGTGCAAAACGGCATGGGTGTAGCTTTAATAGAAATTAAGATATAAGAAAAAGAAATATACAGTTTTCCTATGGAAATCAATGGGAAAACACACTTTGTGTGGTATTTTCCATCCTATACATACAAGAACCACAACTTTCGGACTGAATGTAGCAAATATTGTATTCAAATTATGTGCAAATCGGCAAAACTGTAGCTTTAATAGAAATTTCAGATATAGCAGATAGAAAATGAAGTTTTTCCATTGAAATTAATTAGGAAAACCCACTTTGCGCATTTTGTCTGCTATACATGATAGAACTGCAAGTTTTGACCAGAATGAAGGGAATGTGGTACTCCAATCATGTGCAAAACGTCAGGGCTGTAGCTTTAATAGAAATTGAGATATAGCAAAAAGAAAAATGGAGATTTTTACATTGAAATCAATGGTAAAACTCACTTTGTGCATTATTTTCTTTCCTATACATAACAGAATCACAACTTGAATCCTGAATGTGTGGAGTATGGTACTCCAATCATTTAAAATGCGGCATTGCTGTAACTTGAATAGAAATTGAGATATTGCAAAAAGAAAAATGGAGTTTTTACATTGAAATCAATAGGAAAACACACTTTGTTTAAATATTTTCTCTTCTATAGAACATTGAGCTGTAAAATTTTGTGAGAATGTAGGGAATGAGGTCCTCCTATCAAATGCAAAACGGCATGGCTGTAGTTTTAATAGAAATTGAGATTTAGCAAAAAGAAAAATGGAATTATTACATTAAAATCAATTAATAAAACACATTTTGTGCGATATTTTCTTTCCTATACATAATAGAATCGTAACTTTCATCCAGAATTTTGGGAATGTGGTACTCCAATCATGTGCAAAACTGCATTATGATAGCTTTAATTGAAATTGAGATAGAGCAAAAAGAAAAATGGAGTTTTTAAATTGATATCAATGGGGAAACACACGTTGTGTGATATTTTCTCTCCTATAGAACATACAACTGTAAATGAATACAACTGTAGGGAATAAGGTATTCCAATCATGTGCAAAACAGGATGGCTGTAAGCTTTAGGTACTACTCCTTGTCTGACTTTTGGGAAGGATATTTCTCTAAGGAATGTAGCATTAAAATGTATACTTTGTCTTAAGAAAACACATATTGCTGTATAAATGTAACGGTTTCTGATGCTCCTCTTTTGGCCCCCAATTTCAAATTTCAGGATTGTTTACTTCTGCATGGAAGGAATATTCCAGTTATGCAAGTGAGGCCTTCTGACCCTGATACAATTCCTCCCGTTGATGGGCATTCTATATCCAGGGACTTTAAATCTCTACTAATTTCAGTTGTTTCCAAGACTATTACAGAGAGCTTGGCCCTTTTTTTTCTTGAGCTGATTCAAGTATTTAAAGATTCTCCCACTTCTAACAATGCCATCATATCCGAATTACAGCAATTGTGCTCAAAACTTTCAGCTTTCACAGTTGAGATTTCCTCTTCTTCCTTCATTCATGGCTTGAAACACTCTTATGCAGCTGTTGCATCTCAGGCTACAATGGGGCAGGTTGGCGGATCCCCAATTGTTTTTGCCAGACAACCTGACATGGCTATCCTTACATCTCAGCCCTATAAGTTAATTTCTGAGAATTCCGATAGGAGGGTTGGATCGTTGAGATTATACAGGTGTTTCTGGCGCTAACTCTTTTGCGAAAGCACGTAGAGATCGTAGATTGCATTCTCCACCTATCAACTATAAAGGAAAATCCTCTTTTTTGAGGCAATACCTAAGTTGCCAGCTCAACGAATTTTCATCTCACGTTTGAATCCACCTACTACCTGCCAAAGCATTTATGACCATTTTCAAGATCTTAGACAAGGATGTCACAGCTTTATTGCCTAGATGAAAACAAAACATAATGGCTTCCCCTCTGTTTGTATTAATTACAATGCGACTGATCCATACTCATTGGTGTCACCTGACCTGTGGCCATCTAATGCTTTGATAAAGAAGTTCATTGGCGCTTTACATGATTCAATGATCCAATCTAAACTGGTCATGGACTTACCCAAGGATAATTTAGCAGAAATTGAATGGGTTGATAAATTCAGTGTGAGAGAGGTAAACCCAATTAATAGCACCCCATAATGGATTCAAGCTATATCAGCATATATTATCAAAATGTTAGGAGCTTCCGTTCTAAGGGTGACTCTTTTCTGTCCAATCTACTTTTGACACTCTATAATACTATTGTGCTGTCTGAAACCTTGCTGTCTAGCGAAATCTCTTCTCATGCTTATTTTCCACCCAATTAAATAGTGTTACGTCAGGATAAATCATCTACATTTCATGGTGTTGGATTACCTGTTGCCATAAATAAAACAACCTTGGGTTGCAACTGTGGGTTGATCCCAGGCCTTTGTGGGAGTGGCGAGTTGCATTGGACACACCAGTTCTTGTCTGATCACTGAAGTTAAGCAACGCAAGCCCAGTTAGTACTGACATGGGTGGTCGCTCAGGAAAGCTGGGTACTGCTAATACCCAATAATCGTCGCATTGGTGTAGTGTCTGTGCAGCATATGCATTAGAACTATGCAGTGGATGGGTCTCTAATGACCTTGTAGTTGACGGGACCTTAAACACCAACAAACAATCAACAAACCCAGGCCTTTGTTTTCCCGATCACGTCTTGGGAGTATCAATAAATTTGGCAGAGCATGGCAATCTTACATTAATTTCCTGCTATCTATCCCCAGCTTTAACTACAGCCACATTTACTTCAGGGCTGTACTCACTTTCAGTGAAATTAGCCGGCATGTACCCAAAATTTGTTGTAGGGGTGTTGTTGGTATACCAAGGTTCCATACTATTATGGATCGTCCCAGACTTCCAAGGCATATTCTTTGAATGCTCTGAAAACATTTTATAAGTTACCTCCACTCAACTTCATTGGCAACTCCATGGGTTGATTGTTGGATCTGGGCTTCTCTGATTTATAGGGTGTCCTAAATGAGGTGGTTGATCCCCTTTCTAAATTAGATTCATTTCATCCAGTCCAAGTATTTGTCTTTTGTTATGTAACTATGACAGGTGCACAGCCCCTTTTGGGTCAGCCACGATATGACTGGTATGGGGCAATTATGTTGAATTATATCACTGCTTGGCCAATGCTCCATAGGATGCTGTACTTACAAATGTAGACCCAGGGGTGGCAGTGGAGGGCTATTATCACGTTTTGGGGTCAGCAATATCAGCTTGTATACCCATAAAAAGAGGTGCTAGGAATTTTTACATTGGTATAGTCCTGAACTTATTCACTTAATTAAGTTAAAGAGGTGACTCTTTTCTTTGAACAAGAAGCGCCCCTCACCCATTTTGTGGGGACGCTATTGTGAGGCATGGGCCATGATTTAATGACTGTTGGTTTGTTCATGGCAAGATTACTTGACAAAACTCTTATCTAAGTGGAATTCATCCCAGTCATTTTTGGGTAATTTAAGAATTTGAAAGATGATTTTTAAGGGGGTATTACCCTGTTGCATAATAATAGTCTGATCTCTGATCAAGTTGAGGTGGGCAATGCTTTTATTCATTACTATGGTCATCTCCAGGAGGTTTTTACCCCTCCTACTTAGCTTATAAGGTACCAATTTCTCTATCATCTGGAGGTCATTCATTGGATCTGTCATCTGTCACAAGTGCAGAGGTGACGTTAGCAATTGGGAAATTGAAACCCTCATTATCACCAGGGCTGGATGGAGTTCCCACTCATCATCAAGGCACACCGTGATATTTTGGCACCAGTAATAGCAGAATTATTTAATCTTTGTTTGCACAACCATTTTGTCACAGCTACCTGGCAGACAGCTTATGTGTGCCCTATATTTAAAAAGAGTGCTAAATCTAATCTATCAAACAACAGGCCAATTTCCCTGCTATCTCCAGTAGCTAAGATATTTGAAAGAATTATTACACTGAAACTTTTCTTATGGTGCACTCTATTTTTAGGTGAGGATATTCGAAAGAATTATTACACTGAAACTTGTCTTATGGTGTACTCCATTTTTAAATGAGGATCCACATGGTTTTAGGAAAGGACAATCCACAGAAACAAATCTGTTAATTCATTTGGACGGCATCTCTAACGCTTTAAAGCAGTGACGCCAGGTGGATAGTATATATCAGAACTTATCTAATGCTTTTGATCAGACGCAAATCTGCCTTCTCCAATGGGAACTGGTAGCTTATGGTCATTCTGGTAATCTGCTAGGTTTCCTTGAAAATTAACTATGACTTAGATATAATTTTGTCAAAATTGGACAAGTGTTGAGCAGTCAATACTATCTTCAGGGAGTGGGCTTACCACAGGGCAGTGCTCTCAGCCCTATATTCTTTAATATCTTTATGAATGATCTTTATTCTAATATCCCTTGAAAGAGTATCAACCAAGCAATTCCAGATGACCTCAAGCCTTCAAAGATGTTTGTGAATGAATGGGTCCTTGATTCAGGTTTAGCATTGGCTCCACCATAATAATTTAACTTTGAATTATAGTAGGACTCAGGTTATATCCTTTTATTGCAATCAGTCTCCTATTCTGTATTCATATGTATTTAGTAATGGAGCACTGATACTCCATAGTGATGTGGTGCAGGATCTTAAGTATTGCTTGACACAAAATTCTTATTTTTGACTCATGTTCACCACATTTACTTAAAAGTAAAGAGAGCTTACCATGCCATTATTTATATGAAGGGCATGCAGAGATTCCCAGCTTTGGTTACTCTCCTTTTCCAATCACAGATCATGCCAATTATATCCTACTGCATTATTTGCTTGTCAGGTTGAAGTCTCTCTCACATAAGAAAGTTGGTGAGACTGCACAATAAGGTTCTAAAGATAAGGGGTTCAAACTACCAAGACTTTGGGGTTGATGAATAATGGTTTCCATGGATTACCTCTAATGTTGTTTATATGTTACAGTAAAATGATTGACAGTACACAGCTGCTCTGCTGTCTGGAAATTTTTGTCGCTAGCCATCACTTGAGACAAAGATATTTGTTTGCATATGCTGCAGACATCAATAACCCAGTCTAACTGGCACAATGGGACTTTAATAGGTTTGAGTTGACTCAGGATGATCTGTTGTTGCCATTCATAAAACTAAAGAACAAGTTGATTGCCCATCTACTATCAAGAGGTAGTAATGAGGATTCATGACCAACATATTAACTCTTAACTACTTTAGCTATCCTGAAATTGTTTATTTTTAGCTTTTCTTGGCATTGTTTTGTATTTTTAACCTCTATTGGCTTTATTTAGTACTTTTAGCCGTTTCTTGCTTTACTTTGGATTTTTAACATTTTAAGCCTTTTGGTAATATTTTGTATTTTAAGAGTTTAGGGAACATTCTAGCATTTTTTTTTCACTTTTTTTCTATTAGTATGCATGTATACATGTATGCATGTCTAACATACTTTATGAAATTTATAGATATTTTTCTATGGCAACACAATCTATTGCACTGGTTAGCTATTAAACTTTGTGCAGTTCACATTTGATTTCAGCTTTCCACATTATTTTTTGCTGTCCACTAACTGGGTACTGGTCCCAATTTATACATAACACACCATCCCTTACCTATGGGTTTGCATATTTAGGGGATATCAAGCAACAGAACAGAATAGAATGTTAAGACTGTGGTACTCCAATCATGTGAAAAATGGCATGGCTGTAGATTTAAAAAAATTACAATATAGAAAAATAAAGGTTTTACATTTAAATCAATGGGAAAATACACTTTGTGCCATATTTTCTCCGCTATACAACATAGAATTGAAAATTTTTTTGAGAATGTAGGGAATGAGGTACTCCCATCATGTGAGAAATGGCATAGCTGTGGTTTAAATAGAAATTTAGATAAAGTTAAAAGAAAAATGGCGTTTTCACATTGAAATCAATGGGAAAATGCACTATGTGTGAAATTTTTATTCCTATACATAATAGAATCATAACTTTTCTACAGAATTTGAGGAATGTGGTAATTCAATCATTTGCAAAACAGCATGGCTGTAGCTTTAATAAAAATTGAGAGATAGCCAAAAGAAAAATGAAGTTTTCATATTGAAATCGATAGGAAAACACACTTTGTGAGATATTTTCTCTCCTGTACAACATAAAACTGTAAATTTTATTAGAATGTAGGGAGTAAGGTACTCCGATCATGTGCAAAAAGGCATAACTGCAGCTTTAATAGAAAGTTAGATATTGTGAAAAGAAAAATGGAGTTTTTTAATTGAGATAAATCAGAAAAAAACACTGTGTGATATTTTCTCTCCTATACAACATAGCGCTGTAAATTATTCCAAAAATGTAGTGAATGACGCACTCTAATAAATTTCAAAACGGCATGGGTGTAGCTGTAATGAAAATTGAGATATAGCAAAAAAAAATGGAGTTTTTAAAATTAAATTAATGGGAAAACACACTTTGTGTGATGTTTTCTTTCCTTTGCATAATAGAATCATATCTTTTATTCAGAATGTTGGGAATATGGTACTCCAATCATTTGTGAAAAGGCATCGCGGTATCTTTAATAAAAACTGAGATATAGCAAACAGAAAAATGGAGTTTTAACACTAAAATCAATGTGAAAACACACTTTGTGCGTTATTTTCTCTCCTATACAACATAAAGATGTAAATTTTTGCAAGAATGTAGGGAATAAAATACTCAAATATTGTGGAAAAAGGCATGGCTACAGCTTTAATCGAAATTCAGATATAGTGAAAAGAAAAATGAAATTTTTATGTTGAAATCAATGGGAAAACACCCTTTGTGCGATATTTTCTCTCAAATGCAAGATAAAACTTTAAATTTTTGTGAGAATGTAGAGAATGAGGTACTCCAATCATATGCAAAACAGCGTGGCTATAGCTTTAATAGAAATTCAGATATAGCAAAAAAAAAATAGTTTTTACATTGAAATCAATATGAAAGCACACATTTTGTGATGTTTTCGTTCCTATACATAAAAGAGCCATAACTTTTATCCAGAATGTTGGGAATGTGCTACTCCAATCATGTGCAAAACGGTAAGTCTGTAGCTTTATTAAATATTTAACAGAGCAAAAATAAAAATGGAGTTTTTACATTGAAATCAATGGGAAAACACACTTTCTGTGATATTTTCTCTCCTATACATAATAGAATCACACCATTTATCCCGAATGTTGGGATTGTGATACTCCAATCATGTTCAAAATGGCATGGCTGTAGCTTTAATAGAAATTGAGATATAGCAGAAAGAAAAATAGAGGTTTTAAATTAAAATCAATGGAAAACACACTTTGTGCGATATTATCTCTCCTTTACAACACAGAACTGTAAATTTTTGTGAGAATGTAGGGAATGAGGCACTCCAATCATGTGCAAAAAGGCGAGGGTATATCTTTAATAGAAATTAAGATATAGGAAAAAGGAAAAAATGGAGTTTTTACATTGAAATCAATGAAAACACACTTTCTGCGACATTGTCTTTCCTATATGTAATAGAATCATAAATTTTATTCAGAATGTTGGTAATGTGGTACTCCGATCATGTACAAAAAGGCATGGCTGTACCTTTAAAAGAAATTGATATATAGCAAGAAGAAAAATGGTGTTTTTGCATTCAAATCACTGAGAAAATACACTTTGTGAAATATTTTTTCTGCTATACAACATAGAACTGTAAATTTTTGTGAGAATGTAGGGAAATGTGCAAAATGGCATGGCTGTAGCTTTAATTGAAATTGAGGTATATCAAAAAAGAAATATGAAATTTTTCCATTTAAATTAATGGGGAAACACACTGTGTAATATTTTCTTTCCTATGCACAGTAGAACCATAAATTTTGCCCAGAATGTAGGGAATGTGGTACTCCAATGATGTGAAAAACAGCTTGGCTGTAGCTTTAATAGAAGTTGAGATGTAGCAAGAAAAAAAATGAAGTTTTTTCATTGAAATGAATGGCTGTATCTTTACATCCCCTAAACAGGCGAATACTTAGGTACGGGATGGTGAGTGACACAATGCAAAATGAGAATATGGGAAATGAGGTAGAGACAAGGGGAAGAATAATGACAAGGAAAATGACTTGAGCTAATGACAAGAGAAAGGGAGGGGAATAAATGAAAAGGAAAGGGGAAAATTTACCATTGTACAAGGATATAATAATGTAACTCATTATAGTGTAAAAATTTTAATACTAACAGTATATGCTGTCAAGCTAAAATCCAAAAAATTAAACTTCTGTTGATGAGTGAATAAAATACAACAATATAATGTAAAATACATCAACTTAAAAATATGCTAAGAACAAGCTACAATGATATGACTTAATTATTTGAAATTCGAATAATTAAAATATAAAACCAAGTAAACAATGAACCACAGGTGAGACAATTAATCACGCTCCTTGTAGTAATTATAATGCACTTATACTTACACTATAATTGATGGAACTTATATTCTAATCATAATTTACATCCGATTAAGTAGCATAACTACTTTAGATTTTAAGTTTTGAGATGATGACAACAAGTCCTCCAATGTGAGCTCAAGATTACGGAAAGCTCTTTTAGCTAAATATACTGGGTTATTAGTTTTCCCAGCCATTGCAAATAAATATTTTTGTCAAGTTTCGACCTGGAGCAAAGAATACAAGTGTACTAAGCAGATAAGCACTGTCTATGCAATGTGAAAATAGTAGATGCAGCCACATAATCTGTCAATAAATTATAAACTTCATCAAGGGTAAAACAGAAGAAGTACACCTCATACACCCACTATTAATTTGTTTACATTCCCTACTGTTTAAGAACTTATTGTGTAATCATGCCAAATTGCTGATATGAGAAGTTCAACAACCAGAACAACACATAATGCAATAGGTGATAGCTGGTTTTATTAATGATTGAAAAAGCAGAGTAAGCAATCTAGGAGTGTTTTTCATACCTTTTATATATACAATAGCGTGGTATGCTCTCTTCACTTTTAAATATAACTAATGCAAATGACTTGCAAATGTCACCTTGGAAACGAGGATTATACCTAAATCATGCACAATTCCCCTACAGGGCTACAATGACCCATCTAAAAATTTATATGAAATATCACTGGTGTGTGAATCCAAGGAAATGTTACTACTAGAGTTTTCCCTTGGTTGACCACTAAATTATTAAAGGTCAGCCATTGTTCCACCAGCCTTAGGGACTCATTCAACAGTTCTGCTGACTGCTGATTCAACACAATCTTTGAGATCTTCAGATCATCAGAAAAACCCAGACATGTTACCTTGGGAGGCATATGGGAATAAAGGTCGTTCACAAAAATATTAAATCGAATTGGGCTAAGGGCACAACCCTGTGGCAAGCCCACCTCTTGCATATAATGAGGGCTACTAACACACTGTCCAATTCGAACCAAATTTATCCTAACAATGAGGTAGCTCTTTACTAGACCTAATAGATTGCCTGCTAGTCCATACTCAGCCAATTTCCATAATAGCAGACATAATAGTACACAATGAAATGCATTGGAACGACCATAGTATATCATGTCAACCTGTCATCGCAGTTTGAATGACCTGTTGATCATATCCAAGTTCGACAGTAAGTTGGTCTCAGTGGAATACCCCTTACATAACCCATGTTGCTCAGTACACAAAAAGGAGGTAGACCATAGCACAAGTTTAGAAGTAATAATGCACTCCAACACCTTGACAAAAGGAAAGAGTATGGAAATTGGCCAATAACTTCACACATCAAAGTGTGCCCCCTTCTTAAAAATAGGGCGCACATAGGCTGTTTGCCAGATTATAGGGTTGCAGTCTCTCTCACCTAAGCAAGTAGGTGAGACTGCAAGATAAATTTCTAAATGTCGGGGTTCCAAATACAACGACTTTGGGGTTGAATAATAATCGTGTCCATGTATTACCTCTAATATTGTTTATATGCTACAGTAGAATAATTTGACTGCCTTGCTCATTTAATAACCTGATTGACTGTACACAGCTGCTCAGCTTTCTGGAAATTTTCTTCCCTCACCATTGCGAGACAAAGATATTTGTTTGCATATGTTGGGGACACTAATAACCCAGCCTACCTGGCACAAAAGGACTTTAATAGGTTTAAGTTGATGCTGGATGATCTGTTGTTGCCATTCATAAGACTAAAGAAGAAGTTGAATGCCATCTACTATCGAGAGGTAGTAATGCGGATTCATGGCAACTATCATAACTCTTAACTATTTAAGCTATCCAGAAATTGTTTATTTTTCGCCTTTCTTCACATTGTTTTGTATTTTTAGCCTCTATTGGCTTTATTTAGTACATTTAGCCATTTTTTGCTCTACTTTGGATTTTTTATATTTTAAGCCTTTTGGTAATATTTTGTATTTTAAGGGTTTAGGGAACATTCAAGGATTTTTGGTCACTTTGTTCTATTCGTATGTATGTATACTGTCATTATTTGTGTGACATACATTATGAAATTTATTGATAATTTTCTATGTCAACACACTTTGTGCCGTTCACATTTGATTTCAGCTTTCCACATAACTTTTTACTGTCAGCTAGCTGGGTACTAGTCCTAATTTATACATAGCACACCATCCCTTACCTAAGGGTTTGCCTGTTTAGGGGATGTTAAGCAAAAGAACAACAGAATAGAAAAAAATACATGATAAAACTGCAAGATTTGGCCAATATTTAGGGAACGTGGAGAACGGCATGGCTGTATCTTTAAATCAAATTGAGATAAAGCAAAGAGAAAAAGGAAGTTTTTCACTTTAAAATCAATGGGAAAACGGATTTTGTGCATTTTGCCTCCAATGAATATGTTCGGCAAATGAACGGCAAATTTTTGGCCAGAATGTAGGGAATGTAGTACTCCAATCATGTGCAAAACGGCATGGCTGCAGCTTTCAAAGAAATTGAGATATAGCAAAAACATAAATGAAGTTTTTCCATTGATATCAAAGGGAAAACACATTTTATGCAATATTTTCTCTCCTATACAACATAGAACTGTATATTTATGTGAAAATGTAGGAAATGAAGTTATGATTCTATTATGTATACATAATAGAAGGGCACAGAGGAGGGCAGCAAGAATTGTATTCCACAGATTTTCTAACAGGGATAGCGTGTCTAACATGATCTGGGAATTAGGTTGGTAAACACTTATCTAGTGGTGAACATCTCACAGAATAAGTCTGTTTATGAGACTGCTGCTGCTGGGGTGTGATGGACCTCTGGTAGGATGCGTGTCCCCTTCTAAGTATTAAGGTAGAAAGGATCATTTGTATAAATTGAAGGAGATCAGGGCACAGACAGACCGATATTACAGGCCATTCTTACCAAGGACCATTTGACTGTGGAATAGCCTTGGAAAGGATATGGTGGAGGGCCTAATGAAAAGCTAACCCTACCATCACTAGTGTTGTAGAATTTCACTAGGAATTTAGCTAGGAATTTAAGCTCAGGGTTTTGGAAGCATTTTTGTAATGTAGGTAAGAATGACAGTTGGTCCCTCAACTGCCATATTGGCCAAATAAGGCTGCTGGTGGTGTCGCGAATTAGAATTAAAATGAGGTACTTCGATCATATTCAAAACGACATGGCTATAGGTTTAGTAGAAATTGAGATACAGCAAAAAGAAAAATGGAGCTTTTACATTGAAATCAATGGGAAAAAACACTTTGTGCAGTATTTTCTCTGCAATACAACATATAACTGTACATTTTTATGAGAATGTAGGGAATGAGGTACTCAAGTTAAGTGCAAATTGGCATGGCTGTAGCTTTAATAGAAATTGTAAAATACCAAAAAGAAAAATTCTGTTTTTACATTGAAATAATTGGGAAAACACACTTTGTGTGATATTTTCTCTGCTATATAACATAGAACTGTGAACATAGAACTGAACGATTGCTGTAGATTAAACAGAAATTGAGATATTGCAAAAATAAAAATGGAGTTTTTACATTGAAATTAATGGAAAAAAAACATTGTGCAACATTTACTCTCCAATACAACACAGAACCATTATTATTTGCAAGAATTTAGGGAATGAGGTACTTCAATCATGTGCAAAATGGCATAACTGCTTTAATAGAAATTGAGAATCAGCAAAATGAAAAAAACGGAGTTTTGAAATTAAAATCAATGGGAAAATACAGTTTGTGCAATATTTTCTCGCCTATAAAACATAGAACTGTAAATCTTTGTGAGAATGTAGGGAATGAGGTATTCCAATTATATGCAAATCGGCATTGCGGTGGCTTTAATAGAAATTATGATATAGCAAAAAAATGGGGGTTTTCTAATGAAATCGATAGGAAATATGGTTGAAAATATGGTACCCCAATCATGTGAAAAACGGCATGGCTGTAGCTTTAATAGAAATATGGATAAAGCAAAAAGGAAAATGAAGTCTTTGAATTGAAATCAGTGGGAAAACACACTTTGTGTGTGATACTTTCTCTCCTATACAACATAGACCTGTAAATTTTTTGCAAGAATGCAGGGAAAGACGTACTGCAATCATGTACAAAATGACATGGGTGTAGCTTTAATAGAAATTGAGACATAGCAAAATAGAAAAATGAAGATTTTATATTAAAATCATTAAAAAAACATACTTTTTGCAATATTTTCTCTCCTATATAAAATAGAACTATAAATTTTTGTGAAAATGTAGGGAATGAGGTACTCCAATCATTTGCAAAACGACATGGCTGTAGCTTTAATTTGAAATTGAGATATAGGTTAATGAAAAATGGAGTTTTTACATTGAAGTCTATGGGGAGGCACACTTTGTGTGATATTTACTTTCATATGCATATTAAAATCATAACTTTTATCAAGAATGTTGGGAATGTGGTACTCTAATCCTGTGCAAAACGGCCTTGGTGTAGCTTTAATAGAAATTGAGATGTAGCAAAAAGGAAAAATAGTTTTTCCATTGAAATCAATAGGAAACGCAATTTGTGCTTTTCTTTTCAATGCATGACAAAACTGCAAATTTTGGCCAGAATGTAGGGAATGTCATTCTCCAAGAATATGCAAAACTTTTATGTTCCTATACATAATAGAATCATAACCTTAATCATGAATGTTAAGAATGTAGTACTGCAATCATGTTCGAAACGGCCTACCTGTAGTTTCAATAGAAATTGAGATAAATAAAAAAGAAAAATCATAATTTTTGAAAGAAATCAATGGAGAGACACATTTTGCGGGATATTTTCACTCCTTTACTACATAGAACAGTAAATTTTTGTTAGAGTATAGAGAATGAGATAATCCAGTCATGTGCAAGGCGGCATGGCTGTAGCTTTAATAAAAATTGAGATATAGCAAAAATAATAATGGAGTTTTTACATTTTAATCAATGGTAAAACACACTTTGTGAGATATTTTTTTTCGTATACATAACAGAATCATAAGTTTTATCCAGAATGTGGAGAATGTGGTTCTCCAATCATGTGCAAAACGGCCTGTGTGTAGCTTTAATAAAAATTGAGATATAGCAAAAGAAAAAAGTTTTTCCATTTAAATCAATGGGAAAACGCAATTTATCATTTTGTCTCCTATACATGATAGAACTGTAAATTTTAGCAAGAATGAAGGGAATTTGGTACTCCAATCATGTGCAAAACGGCTGGGCTGATGCTTTAATATAAATTGAGATATAGCAAAAAAGAAAGATAAAGATTTTACATTGAAATCAAAGGGAACACAATTTTCCTTCACTATACAACATAGAACTGTAATTTTTTGGGAGAATGTGGGGAATAAGGTACTCCAATCATTTGAAAACGTCATGGCTGTAGCTTTCGTAACAATTGTAATATAGCAAAAAGAAAAATGGAGTTTTTACATTAAAATCAATAAAGAAACCAACTTTTAGTGATATTTTCTGTCTTATTCAACTTAGAACTGTAATTTTTTTAGAGAATGTAGGTGATGAAATGTTCCAATCATCTGCAATATGGCATGGCTGTAGCTTAAATAGTAATTGAGATACAGCAAAAAGAAAAATGGAGTTTTTACATTGAAATCAATAGCAAAACACACTTTATTCAATAATTAATTTCCTGTACAACATACATCTGTAAACTTTTGCAGGAATGTAGGAAATGAGGCACTCCAATCATGTGCAAAATGGCATGGCTGCAGCTTTAACAGATATAGCATAAAGAAAAATGAAGTTTTTCATTAAAATTAATAAGAGAATACATTTTGTGCAGTATTTTATTTTCTACACAATATAGAACTTTAATTTTTGTGAGAATGTTGGGAATGAGGTATGCCAATCATGTGCAAAATGGCATGGCAGTTGCTTTAACAGATATTTAGATATAGCAAAAAGAAAAAAAATTTCTTAATTGAAATCAACGGGAAAACACACTTTGTTTGAGATTTTATTTCCTATACATAATAAAATTACCACTTTTATTGAGATAGTTGGGAATGTGGTACTCCATTCATGTGCAAAACGGCAGGACAGTAGCTTTAATAGAAATTGAGATATATCAAAAAGAAAAATGGAGTTTTTACATTGACATTAATTTGAAATCACACTTTGTGCAATAATTTTTAACCTATAGATAATACAATATTAACTTTAATTCAGATTGTTGGGTATGTTGTACTTAAGTCATGTGAAAATCGAAATGGCTGTAGCTTTTAAAGAAATTGAGATATAGTAAAAAAAAAATATAGTTTTTCCATTGAAATCAATGGGAAAACACACTTTGTGCGATATTTCTTTCCTAAACATAATAGATTCATAACTTTTATTTAGAATGTTTGGAATGCGGTAATCCAAGCATGTGCAAAACAGCATGGCTCTAGCTCTAATGGAAAGTGTGATATAGCAAAATGAAAAATGGAGTTTTTATATTGAAATCAGTGGGAAATGATACTTTGTGCGAGATTTTCTCTCCTATACAACGTAGAACTGTAAATTTTTGCGAGTTTGTAGGGAATGCGGTAATCCAATGATGTGCAAAACTGCATGGGTGTAGCATTAATATAAATTGAGATATTTCAAACAGAAAAATGGACTTTTTACATTGAAATCAACGGGAAAACTCACTTTGTGCGATGTTTTCTTTCCTATACATAAAAGATTCATAACTTTTATTCAAAATGTTCAGAATTTGGTACTCCAAGCATGTGCAAAACAGCATGGCTCTAGCTCTAATGGAAAGTGTGATATAGGAAACAGAGAAATGGAATTTTTACATTGAAATCACTGGGAAATTACACTTTGTGCGATAATTTTTCTCCTATACAACTTAAGGTTCTCCAACCATGTGCAAAACTGCGTGGCTGGAGCTTTAATGAAAATTGAGCAATAGCAAAAAGCAAAATGGACTTTTTACATTGAAATCAATAGCAAAACACACTTTGTGTGATATTTTATCTCCTGTACAACATAGAACTGTAAATATTTGTAAGAATGTCGGGAATGAGGTACTCCAATCGTTTGCAAAAAGGCATAGCTGTAGCTTTAATAGAAATTGAGATGTAGCAAAAAGAAAAATGAAGTTTTCACATTAAAATCATTTAAAACACACTTTGTGCAATATTTTCTCTCCTATACTACATTGAAATGTAAATTTTTGCAAAAATGAAGAGAATTTGGACTTCAGTATTGCAAAACATGGCATGGCTGTTGCTCTTATAGAAATTGATATATAGCAAAAAGTAAAATGTTGTTTTTACATTGCAATCTATGTGAAAACACACTATGTGTGATATTTACTTTCATATGCATAATAAAATCATAACTTTTATTTAGAATATTGGGATTGTGGTACTCTAATCCTGTGCAAAACGGCCTTGGCATAGCTTTAATAGAAATTGAGATGTAGCAAAAAAGAAATATAGTTTTTTCATTGAAATCCATAGGAAACGCAATTTGTGCTTTTGTCTCCAATGCATGAAAAAACTGCAAATTTTGGCCAGAATTTAGGGAATGTCATACTCCAATCATGTGCAAAACGGTAGAGCTGAGGCTTTAATAGGAATTGAGATAAGTAAAAGGAGAAAAATGGAGTTTTTACATTGAAATCAATGGGAAAAAACTTTGTGTAATATTTTCTCTCCGATACTACATAGAATTGTAAATTTAAATTCGAATGTCAGGAATGAGGTACTCCAATCATTTGCAAAACGGCATGGCTGTAGCTATAATAGAAATTGAGATATAGCAAAAAGAAATATGAAGTTTTTCCATTGAAATCAAAAAGAAAACAAAATTTGTTTTATATTTCCTTTCCTTTAAATAATAGAACCAAAAAATTTTTGGACAGAATTTAGGGAATGTGGTTCTCCAATCATGTGACAAACGGCCTGGGTGCAGCTTTAATAGAAATTCCGATATAGCAAAATGAAAAATGGAGTTTTTATATTGCTATCAATGGGAAAACACAGTTTGTGCAATATTTTCTCTCCTATACAACATACAACTGTGAATTATTGCAAGAATGTAGGGAATGAGGTATTCCAATCATGTGCAAAGCGGCATGGCTGTAGCCTTAATAGAAATTGAGATATAGCATAAAGGAAAATTGAATTTTTTAAATTTAAATCAATGGGCAAACACATTTGTTTGTTGTTATTTGTTTTTTTATTAGCGTTTTAACGCCCTTCAACTACAAGGTCATTAGTGCCTCATCCACAGTGTAGTTTTGCTGCAGAGACTACACAGACACTACACAAATGCGACAATTATTGGGTATAAGAAGTAACCAGCTTTCCTGAGTGACAACCTATTTCAGTACTAACTGGGCTAGCGTTGCTTAACTTCAGTGATTAGACGAGAATTGGTGTGTCCAATGCAATTTTCTGCTCCCCAGGAAAACACAATGTGCAATATTTTTTCTCATATACAACATAGAACTGTAAATTTTTTCTAAAATTTAGGAAATGGGGTACTCTAATCATTCTCAAAACGGTATGGCTGTAGCTTTAAAGAAATTAAAGTATAACAAAAAAAAAAAGGAATTTTTACATTGAAATCGAAAGGAAAACACACTTTGTGCGATATTTTCTCTCTTATACAAAATAAAACTGCAAATTTTTGTGAGAATGTAGTGAATGTCTCCTGTGCATGATAGAACGACAAATGTTGGCCAGAATGTATGGAATGTGGTCCTCTAATCACATGCAAAACGGCATGGCTGCAGCTTTAATAGAAATTGAGATATAACCAAACGAAAAATGGAATTTTTACATTGAAATCAATGGGAAGACACACTTTGTGGGATATTTTCTCTCCTATACAACATCATCATTACATTCTTGTCCCACCTATGGTGTGGTCGGGTATGAGGGTTCTACTTCTCCATTCCCGTCTAACCCCAACCCGGCTTTCATCCACCCCACATATTATCATGTCCCTCTTTACCACCTGCTTCCACATCTGCTTGGGTCTCCTCCTACTCCTAATGCCACCCACCACCTGTTACCTCATAATATACTGCATGAGCTCCTCCTCCCCCTTTGCATCACATTCCCATACCACCTAAACTTATCTTTTCTCATCTTCTCCACAATGTCTCCCACCCCCAAGCTGCCTCTAACTTACACGTTTTGGACTCTCAGCACGTGACACCCTACTCATGTAGCACTGCATTCCTATCTTGGCCACTTGCATTCTCCTCTCGTGGTTCTTCCTCACTGCCCAGCACTCAGATCTATACAGCATTGCGGGCCTAACTACAGTTTTATAAACCTTACCTTTCAACATTATTGGGACTCTGCAGTCACACTGTACCCTTGTTTGTTTGTTTGGGTTTTAAGGCCCATCGACTGACAAGGTCATTAGGGCCCAGAAAGACTGTCACCATGGTGAGGGTGTAAATGGCAAGAGCCATAATCTTACGAGAATAAAATAAATATATCAGATTTGGTGAAAGAGGCTGGCCTCTTTCACAAATACAAGCGAGCTCTCCACCCCCTGAGGGTTATCCCCAAGTGAGGTGGAGAGCTCATGACTGACTCCCAGATGTTATTATATTTCACAGTATCTCTCACAGTGACTAAAGATGTGTGCCACTGTGAGAGGCTCCCAACCGAAGTCACACCATGGTAGTTCCTCACCCCATAGAATGTAGGAGTGTGTGAGGAACGTGTCACCAATTTGCAGCCGAGCAAGCACAACCTCCTCTCTCGATGACTGGTGGCATGAGGACACCCAGTGCTCTAGAGTGTCCTTAAGTTTGCAGAGTTTGTTGGTGGTCTCTGCAAACCACTGGGACCACCAATGTTCATGTTCACATGTTCCATGTACCAATGTTCACCATCAGGAGAGCATCAGAGGAGGGGACAGCAGTGTTTGGTATATCTGGCAAGTAGGCCACCTGACGGGCACGGGAATCCGCCCTCTCATTGCCCATGATGCCAGCATGCCCTGGGACCCACATGAACAACACTTTCTTGTTCTGCTTATGAAGCACAAGCAGCAATCTGTACACACCCTGGACGATGGCATTTTGCCATATACAGTGTGCAACAGCTGAAGGGAGCATAGGTCCAAGAGAGGCGTCCATACTCTTGTTGTATACTGACCGATCGGTATTTGTTTTGGGTAAGGCTGCAAGCGATAAATCAAATTTTGGCTCTGGCACTGTCCAGGGTGGCACAGAGGCTGGCAGTGCAGGCTGCACCCTAGGCAGAGTCACACTCAGGCCACTAAAACCGTCCATCCACCTAACACCAAATGGGGGAACCCCAGGGTGGGGGTTGAATAGCCATCTCACAGTGTTACTAAATGGGTGTGTAGGGTGCTGTGGCTGACCTTTCAGCTGCAAGATGTATGCCACTGCCATGTACTGCAACCACACAGCCAGTGGTGGTTCACTAGCCTCAGCATAAAGGCTGAGTACTGGACTCGTGCAGAACGCCCCAATAGACAACCACAGGCAAGCATGATGAACACTGTCCAGCATCTGGAGAGTTCAGGTAGCAGCCAGGCCATACTCGCCGCAGCGATAATCCAGACGTGATCAAACGAGTGATCTGTAGAGCCGAAGCATCACCATTCGATCTGCCCAAAAACCAGTTCCCTGCAGGCACTGCAGAATATTCAGGTGGTATGCTGAGGCTCAGGGTGATGCCCTCACTTATGACAGAAGTGCATGACATTTGTTTTGACAGGGGAGAACTTATAGCCACAAGAGGTGGCAAACTGATTTGCATTATTTAGTGCCAGTTGCAGCTGACGCTCAAAGCTGTGCATCATGGCAGCCTGGTACCTAATACAGAAGTCGTCCACAAATAGGGACGACTTTACTGGGGGGTGAACGAAGGTTGGTAGGCCGTTCACTGCAACAGAAAAGAGCGTCACACTCAAGACTCTCCCCTGTGGGACACCATTCTCCTGCAGGAAGTCCGAGGAGTAGGTGTTACAAACACGCACTCTGAAGGTCCATTCGGACATAAAGCAATGGAAGAAAAGGGGCAAATTACCCCTTAGCCCCCACTGGTGCCAGGTCTCCAATATACCATGGCGCCACGTGGTATTATATGCCTTCTCCACATCAAAGAAGACAACCACTAAGTTATGTTTGTGGAGAAAGGCCTCATGTACTGTGGTCTCCTGGTAGATCAAGTGATCCACTTGAGACCTGCCAGCACGAAAGCCACATTGGGCATTTGCGAGAAGGTTGTGCCATTCCTTAAACCACCGCAGGCGCCAGTTCATTATGTGTTCCATGGTTTTGCAAACACAGCTCATCAATGAAATGGGTTTGTAATTTTTTGGAAGGCTACTATCCTTCCCATGTTTTTGCAGTCTGGTTATAGTAGCCTCTTGCCAACATGCAGGGGTTTCATGCTACTGCCAGATATATTTTAGTACCACAAGGAAGTAACTAACGCCATTTTCTGGTAGGTGTTGTAGCATATGATAGTGTATGCTATCTGGTCCAGGGGCAGTGTCCCTGGCTCTTGCTAGAGCTGCCTGTAGCTCCCAAGGAGTAAATGGATTGTTATACCCCTCGGTGACAGCACCAGCGAAGTTCAGTGGATGGCGTTCTGTGCCTGCTTCTTTTGAAGAAATGATGCCATGTAATGTTGGGAACTGGAGATGGCTGCAAACGTCCTTGCCTGTTCCTCAGCCACTTCACATGGCAGAAGGCAATGTCTCCTGGGTACTTGGAGACCAGAGCCACATGATGGTAAATATTTGCCTTGGATCTTCCTCAGCATTTCCCAGACATTATTGGAGGGTGTGTGATGGGTGAGTGAGGAGACGTACGGACTCCATGAAGAGCGTTTGGCCTCCCTGATCACCCATCGTGCATATGCCTGGGCTCAGAGATAGTCAATGCAATTAGCGTTGGTAGGATGAGATTGGAAGCAGCGAAGGGCTTGTGAGCGAGCCCAAATTGCACTCTGACAATCCTCCGTCCACAATGGCACCTTTGCTCGTGGTGGGTTACATGAGCTCTGGGGGATTGATGCCAATGCCGCCCCGAACACCTCTTCTGTGAAGTGATTCACTAGGTCATTGAGCCCATCAAAATCAAACAGTGGGTGAAAGCAGATATGGCAGGCAAACTCCTCCCAGTCAACATGATGCAGACACCACCATTGTGGATGTTGGGGTAATGCCCCATCTCCACTGCTAATCTTGATGGGGAAGTGATCACTTCCACAAGTGTCTGGCTAAACCTCCCACTGCAAACCTGGTGTCAACCCAGTAGAGTAGATAGATAGGTCTATACGTGAGAGATCACCAGTGGCAGTCATGACATGTGTGGAGGCGCCTGTGTTTAGAACAATGAGGCCATTGAGTGAAACCCATTGTTCCACAAGTTGCCCCCAGGGGTTATGAATGTCTGAACCCAATAAGGGATTATGGGCATTAAAATCACCCATTATCAAGAAGGGTCTTGGAAGCTGGGCACTGAGGGAGTCAAGGGCTGGCCATGGCATATCAATCCCAGGTGGCACGTAGAGGGAACATAGAGTGGTGGGCACTTCGAGCTGCAATGAGACAGCCACTGCTCGCAGAGGCGTCTGAAGAGCCACTGGCACATGAATGCACCCATTCCAGATAAGGATAGCCACCCCTACCACAGGGTGGCTTCCTTGCTGCCGGGTGTCTGCATATGCAGTGTACCCCTATAATAAAATGGGGGCATCACTGAAACGCAGGATCTCCTGGAGGGAGATGCAAAGAGGGTTGCGCCTCGAGATCAGCAGAGCAATCTCGCCCTGTTGTGGGAAAACCCTCGACAGTTCTATTGTAAGAAATTTACCATTAAGTGGACTTAGGATACTGGTATCTGTTCCTCCCTTTTCTCTGTCCCACTGCAGAAAAGGGAGGGACGCCTTCAATTGGTTCATCCTCCTCTATCTTGAAGGAGGAATCCCCATTGTGCCCTAGTTTGGGCATGAAACCACCCTGTGCTCTCTGCCTTTGGCCAGAGAGCTTGGGTGGACAAACCAATGACACCTGCTCAATGGCAGTAGGGGGGTGTCCCAACTTTCTTTCCTCCTGTCTCACCCACCACCCCCTCTGTGGAGGAGGTTGGCTGGGCTGGGAAAGGGAGGGTGGCCTTCAAAGGAGATGGCTCTCTTTGATGAGTGGCATCTGGGGCCTCCAAATAAGCTGGCACCGCCATTATTGGGGGGCCCATGTATGGGCCAGAGGCAGTGGTGGAGCTGAAAGAAGCCATGGAAATGGGGTGGGGTCCATCTGGCAGCCAATGCTTGCACAGACCCGCACCAAATGGACCCCGCAGGCCTGAGAGGTCGTTAATCAGATGAGAGGAGATGGCTGAAGTAGGGTGTCCGTCTGGGTACAGACAGAGAGCACAGTGGCTGCCTTGGCAGCACCTGCAAAGGACACCCCACGACTGGGGGTCTCTGGCAAGGCTAGCAGCCGCCATGCATCCTGAAAGCTAATACCCTTCTGGACATGCAACTCCTGGATCACACATTCCTGCAGCCAAGTGGAGCAATCCTGAGAGGAGGCGGGGTGGTTGCCCTTACAGTTTATATAGAAGAAGGAGCAGTCTTACAAGACTCAGGGGAGTGGTCACCCTGTCCACAAGTGCCACACATGGCCTTGGGAGAACAAGAATTCTGTCCATGGCCATATCACTGGCACTTGTATCCCTAGAGTGGGCTCAGGATGAAGGCACATACAGGCAAGCAGAGGTAGCCAGCCATGATGTGCTCTGGCACCTTGGGCCTACCAAAGGTCAGCACCAAGGTGTCAGATGGGTGGGACTCTGCATCCCATTGGACTGAGGTGTAGTGGACAACCACCACACCCTGGTCACTAAGCTCCTCCACTATTTGCTCTTCTGATTCCCCACTTAGGTCAGGGCACTGCACCACACCTCTACTGGTGTTTAAGGTGTGATGGGGTTCAACCACCACAGGGATGTCACCAAGCTTCCGCATTCTTAATAATGTGTTTGTCTGGTGGGGGGCAGATGCCTCCACCAACAAGGTGCCATTGTGCAGTTATTTTACCGAGGTCACATCACCAGCAATGACCTTGATGGCTTCGGCGAAAAGGAAGGGCGACGCCTTCCCCAAGGCTGCACCATTCTCCCCAGAGATGGAAATAGACTGGGGGGATAGGAAGAAGGTATGGATTGTTGTTTGACTGCACCTAAAATCTTAGATGCAGTAACATGCTGTGCATCAGTGGTGGAACCCTGCACCTTAAAGCTAAGAGGTCATTCCCTCTTGTTAAGGGCAGGTGCCGATGATATAGACGCAACAGGTTCGTTCCCTGATCCAGTTAGCTTACTGGGGGAATGCGGCCTATTTGTTGAAGTACATGTCTCCATCAGCTCAGTGGCAGCTGGCCCACTCAGTTGGGTGTGACCGAGCCCCTATCTTCCAGCTCAACACAAGTCAATAAATGTAAAGAAAGGGGTGGGGTTATTTTTAGAGGCCCCCAGCCTCTGTTTTATAGTTGCTATAATTTTAAATGATTATATTTTTGCTGCCCACAGGTCTTACCACACGGATCCCAACATGCAGACGCCCATTTGGGTCATTGAGAGTACTCAGACAGAATACTGTTAGGGTGGCATAATCCCCGAGTACCAGACATTGGCATCGGGGGTTGACTGCCAGTCCACTTACAGTCACCCCAGGAGGCATATCCACTTATGTGCCCCCAGCCGATTGACCAAGACTGGGCTACTGCCTTGGCCTCCAGTTTTCCCAGGAAGCTGTGGCCAAAGTGATGTTTGGGAGACTGTGGGTCACAACCTAAGTTCCTGATGTCTGTCAGCCACCTCACCAGTGGGAGTGGCCAAGAGACATCGCAGGGCATATGCCTCCTCAACCAAAAGGATCCACATTTAACAGGGGTGCAGGTCTCCACGCATGGGAAACATGTGGGTAGGCGTTTGTTTACAGTCACATCAGTGAGGAGCCTACATAGACCGATATCAAGTCAGTCATCCAGTAAAGGATGCAAGGACAATGACAACAACCATGATGGTATTGTCCCGTCCAGGACACAAGTAATGGCCAATGACGATATTGGTGTCCTCCAATCAGTCGCCTCAACATGCAGGTATGCAGTTTGCCAATTCTACCCTGGGCACACACAGGTACACACAGTACCATGCTTGCCTGTCTCCAATTTAGCCATCCAGCATTTATTCTGTGGGTTACATCGGAGTCAATTTCCACATTGCTCTGAATCACTGATCCTAGATACCTAAACTCACTCACTGCTGGTAGCACCTCATCTCCATAATGAACTACATCCCCTTGGTCCTGGCCACTCGAATTGAAAGCTAAGTACTCTGTTTTCTTTATGTTCAAATTCAGACCCCTGCTGATTATTGCTGTTGTAATGTCAGGTACATGAGAGCTGATCCTTGATGAAGCCCTACCTTCATCTTGAAACCACCAGTATTTCCCCCATGCCATCCTCAACCTAGTGGTGGAACCAACATACATATCCTGTATTATTCTGATATGCCCTTCATGCACTCACTTACTTCTTAAAACATCCCATACTACCTGTCGTGGGACACTATCAAAGGACTTCTCAAGATCCACAAAGATTGCATGCAGGTCCTTCTTTACTTCTCTGTGCTTCTCAACCATTTGTTATAGAATAAAGATGGGTTGCATTGTTGACATAACAGGCATAAACCCAAACTGGTTTCTTCATACACTAGTACAATTTTTGAGGCGACATTCTATGACCCTCTCTCCCAACCTTATAGAATAGCTCATTAGCTTAATGCCTCTATAGTTCCCACAGTCCTGTGCATCACATTTGCCCTTCGACAGCGGGACAATCCGACTCTCCTGCCATGCAGATGGCATTTGGTCCCCACTCGCTATTTTATTCAAAAGCTTCCCCAGCCATGTAATTTCTGTGGTCCCCAAGCTATGCCAAATGACAATGGGAATCTTATCAGGACCTACAGCTTTGCGTCCTTTCATCTTGTCAAGGGGCCTCACTATTTCTTCCCCACTCACCAAGTTCAATGCTGCTGTGGTGGCAAGGATGCTGATGATGACCATTTCACTGGTATCTGTGTTTAAGAGATTGTTGTAATACTCCATCCACCTCTTCCTTACCTCCTCTGGCTGGAATAAGACCCCACAATCCCCATCCTTGATTGTTATGGCTCTGGAGACATGCTTACTACTTCTATCCCAGGTATTGGCTAGTCAAAAAGCTTCCCACTCACCTTCTTTAGTCCCTAAGCTCTCATAAAAAGCCTCATACTTTTGGTAATTTGCCTGGGCAATAGTCCTCCTGGCATGCTTCTTTGCCAGTATATACTCTGTCTTCAAGCCCTGGTACCCCATCTCCTTCCACCTATGAAATGCTTCCTTTTCTGATGAATGGCTGCTTATACCTCCTCAATCCACTACTATGTCTGTCTCCCTGAGTATAAGCCTCCCACTCTAGCTGTGCCAAACATAGCATTTTTACATGGTGTAATCTTCCTGGCCACCCTGTCCCTCATAGACTCAGCCGACCCTTCCCAATCCCAGTTGACCTGACTAATAATCCCTTGCTGGAATTCATGTGAATTAAGTGGCAACTTCCACCACCTATAGACTGGGTAACCTTTCCATGGATGGGTCCGAGCTGCACCCCACACCATTACCTCCATCAATTGCAAGGTGTGCAGCTGTAGGTAATTTAAATTTTTGAAAGAATGTAGAGAATGAGGTACTCCAATCATATGCAAAGTGGCAAAGCTGTAGTTTTAATAGATATTGATTTATCATCTTCATCATCTCACCCTTCTCCCGCCTGAGGCAGGGTGGGGTCTGCGGGATCTAATCCTCCACTCCCGCCTGTTGTCCACCAGGTCCCTTTCCACCCCGCACACTTCCATGTCTACCAGCACCACCTGCTCCTACGTTCGCTTTGGTCTCACTCTACCTCTTGTACCCCCAACCACCTGCAGTCCTACAATGGACATAATTAGCTCCTCCTCTCCCCTCCTCATCACATGCCCATACCACCTCAACCGATTCTCTCTCATGTTTTCTGCAATGTCCCCCACCCCCAAGCTACCTCTAACGTAATCATTTCTGACTCGGTCGGATCTAGACACCCCACACATGTAGCGCAGCATTCACATCTCAGCCACTTGCTCGGCCACTGCCCAGCACTCTAACCCATACAGCATAGCAGGCCTAAAAACGGTTTTGTAAACCTTGCCGATCAACTTTATTGGGATCCGATGATCACACAGGACCCACTTGCCTGTCCCCATTTCAGCCACCCTGCATTAATCCTACGGGTCACATCAGAATCTATTTCCCCATTGCCCTGGAAAACTGATCCCAGAGAGTGAAACTCTTGCACCACTGGAATCTCCTCTCCCCCACAGCGAATTTCACCTCCTTGCCCCTGGCCACTAAAATTGAAAGCTAGGTACTCAGTTTTCTTCATGTTCACCTTAAGGCCCCCTTCTTCCATCGCTGCTTTCATGTCTTGTAGGCCCTTTTGTGCATCTTCCTTGGATTCCTCAAACCTTCCCACACAGTGGCATAGCCAAGGGAGGGGGGGGGTTTGGGGTGTTAACCCCCCTTGGGCCTCGAATATAACGAAGAGGTATACACCCTATCGAGTCATATCCCCCCCTCAGAAAATCTTGGTTCATGCTATCGACAGTCATATCCCCCTTCAGAAAATCCTGGCTATGCAACTGTTCCCACATCATCTGCAAATACCAGGCACTGGGGGGCCCACTCCCCTATTCCCGTCAGTAGCTCATCCACTACTAGGGTAAATAGGTATGGGCTAAGAGCTTACCCTTGATGCACACCAACCTCCACTTTGAAGCTTGCAGTGTTTCCCCATGCTGTTCTCACCCTAGTGATAGGACCATCATACATATCCTGCACTATCCTAATATGGCCCTCATCCACGCCTTTCTTTCTTAAAACATCCCATACTAACTGTCGGGGAACACAATCATAAGCCTTCTCCAGGTCAACGAATATTGCATGAAGGTCCTTCCTTGCTGCTCTATGCTTCTCAATCATCTGTCAGAGAATGAAGATTGGCTCCATTGTGGACCTACCTGGCATAAACCCAAATTGATTTCCACGGACACTAGTTAAGTCCCAGAGGCGACGTTCTATGACTCGCTCCCACAGCTAAATAGAATGGCTTATCAATTTTATGCCCCTATAGTTTCCACAGTCCTGGGCGTCACCTTTGCCTTTGAACAGTGGTACTATGCAGAAGGCATCCTGTCCCCCTTTGCTAACTTATTGAAGAGCTTCCCTAGCCATGTAATTCCCATGGGGCCCAAAGTGTGCCAAACATCCATGGGGATCTTATCAGGACCTACTGCTTTCTGACCTTTTATCTTCTGAAGGGCTCTGACTATTTCTGCCTCACTCACCCTGTCCACAGCTTGTGGTGTGAGTGGGGTTCTGCCTGTGGCCAATGCACCAGAGTCTGCATTTAAGAGACTGTGGTAGTATTCCTCCCACCTTTTGATCACCTCTGCTGTTTAAAAAAGGACCCTACCCTTTGTATCCTTTACCGTTATGGCCCTGGTAACATCCTTACTAGTCCTATTTCTGGTCCTGGGCAGTCTAAAGACTGCATTCTCTCCTTCCCTTGTCCCCAACTTTTCATATAGAGCCTCATACTTCTGGTACCCTGCCAGTGCAATGGTCCTCCTGGCGTTCTTCCTTGCCTGAACATAGTCTCTCTTATCAACCTGATCCCCAACCTCTCTCCACCTATGGAAAGCCTCCTTCTTTAGTTTGATGGCAGCTTCCACCTCCTCATTCCACCACCAAGTCTGCCTGCCTTGGTAAGTGCCTCCTATTCTACCTACACCTAACAGAGCCTCCCAACATCTCCTAATTTTCCTAGCAACCCTGTCCTACATGGCATTAGCTGACCCATCCCAATCCCAGTCAACCTTTGAGAACCTCCTGCCTGAATTCATCTGCTTTGGTAGGCAACTTCCACCACCTGATAACTGATTCTCCTTTCCATGTATGATTCCTGACTCCCCTATTTAAGAGGACTTCTGTCATGAGCAGCTTATGGCCACTTTCCTTCTGGAAATCCTCACTGGGTAGTGCCCAGCAATCCTTGATCTCAGTCCTGTGCTGTTCCCTAACCATAAAAAAGTCTATTTGTGACATCCCCTGTGGTGATTTGTAAGTGATTAAGTGCTTCTCCCTCTTCTTGAACCATGTATTGGCTAATACAAGGCCATGTGCTCTTGCTGTCTCTAGGACCTTCTGCCCCTCAGGATTTATTACCCCATAGCCTAATCCCCCATGTACTTCCTCATATCCCAGTCCATCCTTTCCAACATGGGCATTGAAGTCACCACCAATAATTAAGCGTTCATTTCCCATGCCCTGTCTAATTGCATTGTTCGCTGACTGTACTACCTCATCAAAGTCCTTCAAGAAATCTGCTTTAGTTGTTTCACCCAGGCCTGCTTGGGGGGCATATGCACTTATCAGGTGGAGCCCTATACCCTGCCACACAACTGTTACTAACATTATTCTACTACTAACCCTCTTGACTGAGATGATCCCCTGGTGCAATTCCCTACTTAACATGATGCCCACCCCATTTCACCCCTCTTCACTACCCATGTATATGAGCTTGTATCCCTCCCCATTACCCTTGATCGATTTCCCTTCCACTTTGTTTCCTGCAGGAAAGCTATGCTAATGTGTCTGTGCTTAAGGGTGTTAACTAGTTCCCCTGTTTTCCCTGAGAGGGTCCCCACATTCCAAGTGCCTAGCCTTAACTTAACCCCTTTGTAATGTGTGACGCTTCTGACTGGGGGCACCCCAGTCAACCGTCTAGAACCTGCAGCGTAGGGACAGGGATACCTGTGGGGGGTGCCGTCCTACCACACAGGAGACACTCGATATCATAGTCATTGCCATGTGACCTGAGGTGTCCCACTCACACGACGCCTCACTGGGTCACCCTTCACCTTGCAATCAATAGGAAAACACACTTTGTGCGAAATTTTCTATCCTATACAACATAGAACAGCAAATTTTTGTGAAAATGTAGGGAATGAGTTACTCCAGTCGTGCTCAAAACGGCATGGTTGTAGCTTTAATAGAAATTAAGGTATAGCAAAAAGAAAAATTGAGTTTTTGAATTGAAATGAATAGGAAAACACACCTCTTGCGATATTTTCTTAAATATATATTATAGAATAATAACTTTTATCCAGAATGTGGGAATGTTGTACTCCAATCATGTGCAAAGCGACATGGCTGTAGCTTACATTGAAATCAAATGGATAACACTTTGCGCGATATTTTCTCTCCTATAAAATTTAGAACTGTAAATTTTTGCAAGAATGTGGAGAATTGGGTACCCCATTCATGTTCTAAATGGAATGGCTGTAGCTTTAACAGAAACTGAGATATAGCAAAAATAAAAATGAAGTTTTTCCATCAAAATCAATGCGAAATCGCACGTTGTGCAATATTTTCTCACCTATACAACATAAAACAGTAAATTTTTTCGAGAATGTAGAGAATTATGTACTCCAATCATGTTCAAATTGGGAAGGCTGAAGAAATAATAGAAATTAAGATATAGGAAAAAGAAAAATGGAGATTTTACATTAAAAACACACTTTGTGTGATATTTTCTTTCCTATACATAATAGAATCATAACTTTTATCCAGAATGTTGGGAATGTGGTATTCCATCAATGAGCAAACGGAAATGGCTATAGCTTTAATAGAAATTGAGTTTTTAAATTGAAATCAATCGGGAAAACACACTTTGTGCGATATTTTTTCTCCTATACAACATAGAAAATAAATCTTTTGGAGAATGTAGGGAATGAGGTAGTCCAGCCATGTGCAAAACGGCGTTGCTGTAGCTTTAATAGAAATTGAGATATAGCAAAAAGAAAAATAGAGTTTTTACAATGAAATCAACAGGAAAACGCATTTTGTTTGACATTTTCTCTTCTATAACCATAAAACTGTAAATTTTAGTGAGAATGTGTGGAATAAGGTACTCCAATCATGTGCAAAACGGCATGGCATAGCTTTAGTAGAAATTGAGTTATATCAAAAAGAAAAATTGAGATTTTACATTGAAATCATTTGAAAAACATACTTTGTGCGATATATTCTCTCCTATACAACATTTAACTGTAAATTTTGTGAGAATGTAGGGAAAAGGTGCTCAAATCATGTGAAAATGGCATGGCTCTAGCTTTAATAGAAATTGAGATATAGCAATTTGAAAAATCAAGTTTTTACATTTAAATCAATGGCAAAACACACTTTGTGTGATATTTTCCCTCCTATGCAACATAGAAATGTAAATTTTTGCAAGACTGTAGGTAATGAGGTACTTCAATCATGTGCAAAACGACATCGCTATTGCTTTGATAGAAATTGAGATATAGCACAAAGAAATATGAAGTTTTTCCATTGATGTCAATGGGAAAACACACTTTGTGCAATATTTTCTTTTTTATTCATAAAATAATGACAAATTTTGTGCTGAATATAGGAAATGTGGTACTCTAAACATGTGAAAAACGGCAAGGCTGTAGCTTCAATAGAAATTGAGATAAAGGAAAAAGAAAAATTAAGTATTTATATTGAAACCTATGAGGAAACACACGTTGTGCAATATTTTCTCTCCTATACGGCATAGAAAAGTAAATTTTTGCAAAAATGTATGGAATGAGGTACTCCAATCATGTGCAAAACGGCATGGCCGTAACAATAATAGAAATTTAGCTATAGCAAAAAGAAAAACGGAGTTTGTAAATTGAAATCAATTGGAAAACACAGTGTGTGTGATATTTTTTTTCGTATACATAATAAAATCATAACTTTTATTCAGAATGTTGGGAATGTGGCAGTCCAATCATGTGCAAAATAGAAATTGACATAATGAAATTGAATTTAATAGAAATTGAGATATAGCAAAAAGAAATATGAATAATTTCCATTGAAATCAATGGAAAATCACACCTATGTTATATTTTCTCTTCTATACAACATAGCACTTTCCATTTTAAGGAGAATGTAGGGAATTAGGTACTCCTATCGTGTGCAAAATAGAATGGCTGTAGCATTAATAGAGATTAAGATATAGTAAAAAGAAAAATGGATTTTTTTAATTTAAATCAATGGAAAAACACACTTTGTGCAATATTTTCTCTCCTATACAACATAGAACTGTAAATTTTTGTGAGAATGTAGGGAACGACGTACTCAAATCATGTGCAAAACGGCATGACTCTAACTTTACTAGAAATTGAGATATAGCAAAAAGAAAAATGGAATTTTTACATTGTATTTAATGGGAGAAACTCCTTGTGTAATATTTTTCTCCTATACAAAATAGAGTTGTAAATTTTTGCTAGAATGTAGGGAATGTGGTATTCCAATTATATGCTAAACAGCATTGCAGTTGGTTAAACTGTAACTTAAAACTGTAAACTCTTGAAGAATGTAGGGAATGAGGTAATCGAATCATGCATAAAATGGCATTTTTGTAGCTTTAATAGAACTTGAGATATAGAAAAAATTCAAATTGAGTTTGAATGGGAAAATGGGAAAACATACTTTGTGCAATATTTTCTTTCCGATACATTATAGAATCATAACTTTTATTAGGCATTTTGGGAATGTGGTTCTCTAATCACGTGCCAAACGGCATGGCTGCAGCTTTAAGATAAATTGAGATATAGAAAAAAGAAAAATGGAGTTTTTCCATTGAAATCAATGGGTAGTTGCACTTTGTGAATTTTTTCTCCTATACATGATAGACCTGCAAATATTTGCCAGAATGTAGGGAATGCGGTACTCCAATCATATGCAAAACATATTAAAGAGATTAAAGGTCCCTAGAAAGGTCCCTAGTTAAATAATAACCCTCAACAGGGGGTTTGTGTCTGACTATGAGGGTTATACTTGCTTTACTGGAGTATTATCTCTGCAAGAAAGTAAACTTACTTGACATTTAAAATTCTGGGCAAAAAGTGGTGCATCAGAATCAGTAACATTTATACAATCAATATGTGTTTTCTTAAGGCAGATAACACATTTCAAACAAACCTTCTGGGGGTAAATATCTTTACCACAACTAAATAGGAGTAGTCCCTTCAGGTGCAATCAAGCTATCAACGTGTAAACCACACAAAAAAGAAAAAAAAAACACTAGTGGTAGAAATTGTCTGCTGCAGCTAACATTGATAGCAACAGACGATACCACCACCACACCAACGAAGTTTCAACTAATTGTCAATCTAAAAAAAAAAACACAAACAAAAAAAAAA
>JAAFCE010009125.1:684379-741487 GCA_013389805.1 Trigoniulus corallinus | reverse complement strand
ATTTTGTAAGATTTTTTCTCTCCTATACAACATAGAACTATAAATTTTTGTGACAATTTAGGGAATGAGGAACTCCAATCATGTGCATAGCGGCCTGGCTGTAGGTTTAATTGAAATTGAGATATAGCAAAAAGACATGGGGATACACACATTGTTTGAATTTTTCTCTCCTTTACAACATAGAAGTGCAATTTTTTGAAAAAAAATATAGAGAAATAGGTTCTCCAATAATGTGCAAAACAACGTGGCTGTAGCTTTATTCGAAAAGCAAAAAGAAACTCCATTTTTCTTTTTCCTATATCTTAATTTCTATTATAGCTACAGCCATGCAGTTTTGCACATCATTGGAATACCATATTCCCAACAATCTGGATTACGGTTATAATTCTATTATGCATAGGAAACAAAATATCCCACAAAGTCTGTTTTCCTATTGATTTTAATGTAAAAACTCCATTTTTCTTTTTGCTATATCTCAATTTTTATTTAAGCTACACCCATGCCGTTTTGCATATGATTGGAGTACCTCATTCACTACATTCGAGGAAAAATTTACAGTTCAATGTTGAAATAGGAGAGAAAATATCGCAAAATGTGTGTATATTTCTTTTTGTTATATCTCAATTTCTATTACAGCTACAGCAATGCCTTTTTGCACGTGATTGGAGAACCTCATTCCATACATTCTCGAAAAAATTGACAGTTCTGTGTTGTATAGTGCGAAAATATCACACAAAGTGTATTTTTGTGTTGATTTTTATGTAAAACTTCATTTTTCTTTTTGCTTTATCTCAATTTCTATTAAAGCTACAGCCTTTCTGATTTGCTCATGATTGCAGTACCACATTCCCAACATTTTGGATAAAAGTTATGATTCTTTTTTGTACAGGAATAAAAATATCATAAAACGTATACTTTCCTATTGATTTCAATAGAAAAACTACATTTCTCTTTTTACTATATCTCAATTTCTATTAAAGCCACAGGCATGCTGATTGCACATGATAGGAGTACCTCATTCCCTGCATTCTCACTAAAATTTACAGTTCTATGTTGTATAGGACAGAAATATCACACAAAAACTCCACGTTTCCTACTGCTTTACCTTGATTTCTTATAAAGCTACAGCCATGCCATGTTGCGCATAATTTTAGTACCTCATTACCTGCATTCCTGCATTCTATGTTGTATAGGAGAGAAAATATCCCACAAAGTTTTTTTCTATTGATTTCAATGTAAAATCTTCATTTTTCTTTTTGCTATATCTCAATTTCTGTTAAAGCTACAGCCATGCCGTTTTGCACATAATTGCAGTACCAAATTTCCTACATTCTGTTTTAAATTTGTGGCTTTACTATATATAGAAAAGAAAATATCGCTCAAAGTGTGTATTCCCATCGATTTCAACACAAAAACTTCGAATTTATTTTTGCTATATCTCAATTTCTATTAAAGCTGCAGTGATGCCGTTTTGTACATTATTGGAGTACCACATTCTTTACATTCTGGCAATAATTTACAGTTGTATCATGTATAGAAGGCAAAGTGCGTTTTAACATTGATTTCAATTGAAAAACTTCATTTTGTCTTTTTATTATATCTCAATTTCTATTAAAGCGACAGCCATGCCGTTTTGCACATGATTGGAGTACTACATTTCCTACATCCATTCCAAAATTTTTGTTTCTTTTATGTATGGGACAGAAAATATCTCACCTAGTGTGTTTTCCTATTGATTTCAATCAAAAAACTTTTTCTTTTTGCTATATATAAATTTCTAATAAAGCTACAGCTATGCCGTTTTTCTCATGATTGGAGTACCTCATTCAATACATTTTGGCCAAAATCTACAGTTCTATGTTGCATAGGAGAAAAAATATCACACAGTGTTATTCTCCAATGATTTCCATATAAAAACTCGATTTTTCTTTTTGCTATATCTCAAATTCTATTACAGTTACAGCCATGCCGTTTTTTACGTTGTTGGAGTACATCATTCCAAACTTTCTCACAAAAATTTACAGTTCTATATTTTATATGAGAGAAAATATCGCACCAAATTTGTTTTCTCATTGATTTAAATGTAAAAACTCGATTTTTCTTTTTGCTACATCTCAATTTCTTTTAAAGATACAGCCATGCCGTTTTTCAATTGGTTTGAGTATGTCATTCCCTACTTTCTTTGAAAGATTTACAGCTCTATGTTGTATAGGAGAGAAAATATTGCACAAAGTGTGTATTCCCATTGATTTAAACAGAAAAACTTTATTTTCTCTTTTGCTTAATCTTAATTTCTTTTAAAGCTGCAGCTATGCCATTTTGCACATATTTGAAGTACCTCATTCCATACATTCTGTGCAAAATTTCTGGTTCTATTATGTATAGGAAAGAAAATAATCATACAATTTGTGTTTTTATAATTTCGTTTTCAATCAAAATACTTCATATTTCTTTTTTGCTATATCTCAATTTCTATTACAGCACAAAATTGAAGTACCTTATTCCCTAAATTTTTGAAAAAATTTACATTTCTATGTTGTATAGGAGAGAAAATATTGCACAAAGTGTATTGCTATTGATTTCAATGTAAAAACACCATTTTTCTTATTTTCTATATCTCAACTATTATGAAAGCTACAGCCATGTGTTTTCCTAATGATTTCAATGTAAAATCTCCACTTTTCTTTTTTCTATATCTCAATTTCTATTCAACCTACAGCCATGCCGTTTTGCAGATGTTTGCAGTATCACATTCATTACATATTGGCCAAAATTTGCAGTTCTATCATGTGTAGGAGACAAATGCACAATGTGCGTTTCCTTTAAAGCTATAGCAATTTCATTTTGCAGATGATTGCAGTACTACATTTCCTACTTTTGTCCAAAACTTGTGGTTCTATTATGTATAGGAAAGAAAATACTGCACAAAGTGCTTTTTTTATAGATTTTAATGCAAAAACTCAATATTTCTTTTTGCTGTTTCTCAATTTGTAGTAAAGCTACAGATACATTCCGTTTTGCACATGATTGCAGTACCACATTCCCTACATTCTGGATAAAAGTTGTGATTCTTTTTTATTTTTAGGTATAAAAATATCGCAGAAAGTCTGTTTTCCCATTAATTTTTATGTAAAAGCTCGACTTTTCTTTATGCTATATCTCAATTTCCAATAAGGCTAGAGCCATTCCGTTTAGCACATGATTGGAGTACCACATTCCAAACACTCTAAAGAAAAGTTATGATTATAATATGTACAGGAATAAAAATATCCCCAAATTGTTTTTCCCTTTGATTTCAATGTAAAAACTCCATTTTTTCTTTTTGCTATATCTCAATTTCTATTAAAGCAATACCCATGCCATTTTGCCCTTGATAGGAGTACCCCATTCCCTACATTCTCACAAAAATTTACAGTTGAATGTTTTATAGAAGAAAAAATATTGTACAAAGTGTGTTTTCCTATTGATTTCAATTTAAAAACCATTTTTTCTATATCTCAAATTTTTTTAAAGCTACAGCCATGACGTCTTGCTGCAGTTTGGAGTAATTCATTCCCTACATTCTCAATAAAAATTTACAGTTCTATGTGGTATAGGAGGGAAAATATCATCAAAAGATTGATTTTCAATTTACTTTAATGTAAAAACCATTTTTCTTTTTGTTATATCTCAATTTCCATTAAAGCTACAGACAGGCAGTTTTGCACATGATTGTAGCACCTCATTCCCGACATTCTTTAAAAAATTTACATTTCTATGTTCTATGGAAAAGAAAATATAGCACAAATGTGTGTTTTCCCATTGATTTTAAGTTAAAAACTCCAATTTCCTTTTTGCTATATCTCAATTTCTATTAAAGCTACAGCCGTGCCATATTTCAGATGAGTTGAGTACAACATTTCCAACGTTCTGGATAAAAGTTATGATTCTATTATGTATAGGAAAGAAAATATCGCACAAAGTGTGTTTTTCCATTATTTCAATTTAAAAACTCCGTTTTGCTTTTGCTATATCTGAATTTCTATTAAAGCTACAGTCATGCTGTTTTGCACGCGTTTCTAGTACCTCAATCCGTACAGTCTTGCAAAAATTTACAGTTGTATGTTGTATAGAAGAGAAAATATTGCAAAAAGTGTTTGAACAATGTGATTTCAATGTAACAACTCTATTTTTCTTTTTGCTATATCTCAATTTTCTTTAAAGTGAAAGCCATGCCGTTTTGAATATGATTGATGTACCCCTTTCCCTACATTATTGCCATAATTTTCCGTTCTATCATATATAGTAGATAAAATGCACAAAGTGTGTTTTCTTATTGATTTCTTTTGTCTATATCTGAATTTCTTTTAAATCTACAGCCATGCCGTTTTGCTCATGATTGGATTACCACATTCCCAACATTCTTGGTAAAAGTTATCATTCTATCACACAAAGTGTGCTTTCTTATTGATTTAAATTTAAAAACTCTATTTTTCTTTTTGCGTTATCTCAATTTCGATTTAATTCAGCAAAGCCGTTTTGCACATTCTCACAAAAATTTACAGTTCTATGTCTTATCGGAGAGAAAATATTGCTCGAAGTGTGTTTTCCCTTTGATTTTAATATAAAAACTCCATTTTTCTTTTTTCTATATCTATATTTCTTATAAAGCTACAGCCATGCCGATTTGCACATTATTGGAGTACTTGGTACATTCTTGGAAAAATTTACAGTTCTATGTTGTATAGGAGAGAAGATATCACACAAAGTGTGTTGACTCATTGATTTCCTTATAAAAACTGCATTTTTCTTTTTCCTGTACCTGAATTTCTGTTAAAGCTACAGCCATTCCGTTTTGCACATGATTGCAGTATCACATTCATATCATTCTGAAAAAAGTTATGATCCTATTATGTATAGGAAAAGTGTGTTTTCCCATTCATAACAAAATAAAAACTCCATTTCACTTAAAGCTACAGCTATGCCAGATTGGATTACCACATTCCCTTCATTCTGGTAACAATTTGCAGTTCTATTATGTATAATAGACAGAAAATATCGAGAAAATATCCCACAAAGTGTCTTTTTCATATTGATATTAATAGAAAAAAACCAGTTTCTTTTAGCTATATCTCAATTTCTATTGCAGCTACAGCCATGCCGTTTTTCAAATGATTGCATTATCTCATTCCCTACATTCTCACAAAAATTTACAGCTCTATGTTTTATCGGAGCGAAAATATCTCACAAAGTTTGTCATTTTATCGATTTCTTTTTGTTATATCTCAATTACTATTCAAGCTATAGCCATGCCGTTTTTGCACAGGATTAGAGTACCATATTCCGAACATTCGGCATTAAAATTATTATTTTATTAGAGATAGGAGAGAAAAATCGCTAAAAGTGTGTTTTTTATTGATGTCAAAGGAAAAACTCCATTTTTCCTTTTCCTTTTGCACACGAATGGAGTTCTCCATTGCCTTGATTATCACAAAAAATTTACAGTTCAATGTTGTTTAGAAGAGAAAATATTGCAGAAAGCGTGTTTTGCCATTTATTTTATTGTAGAAACTCCACTTTTCCATTTGCTATACCTCAATTTCTAATAATGCTACAGTCATGCCGTTTTGTACAGGATAGGAGTTCCTAAGCCCCTACATTCTCACAAAAATTTACAGTTCTATATTTCGTAGGAGAGAAAATATTGCACAAAGTGTTTTCCTATTGATTTCAATGTAAAATCTACAGTCATTGCATTTCGTAAATGATTTCGAGTACCACATTCCTAGCATTCTGTTAAAAATTAATGATGCTATTTTGTATAGGAAAGAAAACATCACACAAAGTGTCATTGATTTCAATGTAAAAAATCTTAATTTTTCTTTTCGCTATATCTAAATTTCTATTAAAGCTGCAGCCATGCCGTTTTGCACATGATTGAGTACCACATTCCCTATATTTTGGCCAAAATTTGCAGTTTTTATCATGTATAAGAGAGCAAATGCACAAGGTGCGTTTTCCTATTTATTTCAATGGAAAAACCTCATTTTTCTTTTTTCTATAACTCAATTTTCTATTAAAGCTACAACCATGCCATTTTTAAAATAATTGGTGTGCCTTATTTCCCATATTCTTGCTAAAATTTAAAGTTCAAGGTTGTATAGGAGAGAAAGTATTGCCCAAAGTGTGTTTTCCTATTGATTTCAATGTAAAAACTTTATTTTTCGTTTAGATATATTTCAATTTCTATTCAAGCCGCAATTATTCTGTTTTTCACAGGATAGGAATACCACATTCCCAACATTCTGCATAAAATTTATGATTCTATTGTGCATAGGAGTGAAAAAATCGTTAAAATTGTGATTTCCTTTTGATTTCAATGTGAAAACTCCTTTTTCCTTTTTGCTATATCTCAATTTCTATTAAAGCTACAGCCATGCCATTTAACACATGATTGGAGTACCTCATTTCCTATATTCTCACAAAAATTTACAGTTTTATAATGTATAGTTAGTTAGTTAGTTGCTGTTTTACAACCAACTGAGCAGGCGAACCCTTTTGCAGTGGGTGGGGGTGATGGACAAACGGGAAAGGTTATATTAAGCCTTATTTTCCTTAAAAATAGAAATGTGGTGATGATGATGATAATGGAACGGTAGAGTTTATTTAAAAGAAGTAAATATTTCTAAAACATGTGGGAAAAACCCTATAAGTGCATAAAAATACCTAAAGGAATGTATAGAAATTTAAAAATGTGAAAAACATTTTTTTGAAATTTTTTGTTTAATTTTAGTGCGGAGCAAAAAAAATCAATTTTTTCTTAATATTGTAGTAATTTTGACTTTATCTCCTGCTTGGCACAATTCAAATCATCAATAGTCATTTCCTAAGCGTTAAAATCCTGTTGAGCCCTGTAAATGGGATTACTAGGATTCCCTGATTACTTATCAAGATTTGATGATCTTACATTTCGGCTAGGGACATTGATCATTAATCTTCCTAATAAGTAGGGGCAATTAATCTGGTTTGTCCATAGCCGATGAAGCCACAGAATTCTAAAATAAATAATTGTGGCTTCCAAAGTTAGGATTCCTTGAAATATAGAGCCTCCCACCCCTCCATCTGGAATGGAAGTGACATTCCTATAGACTTTTGTAAAAAATTTGCCAGATTTATTTCATTTAAATGGCTACAAGTTGATCAGCAGTTTATGGCATATTTTATTTGTGGCTTGATTATGCATTTCAATAGAGCCAGGTAAAGCAGGTAGTTTATGTAAGCCTTAAGAGAACATATAATGGAATAACCCCTTTTCACCATTAGATATAATTGTTGCAAATGGAAATAAAAGGTTAATTTTGCATCCATATAGAGTCCTAAGTCCTTTACTATAGTCGTTCTTGAGACCAGGGTGCCATCATTAAATTTGTATGGGTAGATAATTGGGGACCATATCCAAGAGAAAGTACATATACAAGTTTTCTCTTGGATTAAAGCTAGGCTATTCATATTTAACAAATGTTCTACAGTCTCTAAAGCCCTACTTAGTTTACTTGCTGAGGAGTAATCATTTATTATTTTTGATAACTTGTAGTCATTGGCAAAGGCTAGGTACAACACCTCTAGAGGGATATTATTTTAAAGGTCATTAACAAAAATATTAAATAGTATAGGACTTAGGGCACTTCCCTGTGGAAGTCCTGTTCCCTGCTTGAAATGGTAGGAACTAAGTGTATGATCAATTTTGACATAATTTGTTCTACTTGCAAGGTAATTATAAATAAGTGCAAGTAGGTTACCTGCCAATCCACAAGCCTTCAATGGCATGGAATGGAGACTTTCTCAAATGCTTTAGAAAGGTCGAGGTATAGGACATCCATTTGTAATCTTTGCTGAAAGGCATGAGAAATGTGATCCAGTTGCACTAAGAGGTTTGTTTCTGTTGAATGGCCAATTCTAACCCCATGTTGAGAATTGTTTAAGAAGGGAGAGCGTCACTTCAGTTATCCAGCCTAAATAACATTCTCTAAAACTTTAGATACAGCTGGTAAAATAGATATGGGACAATAATTTGCCATATCAAGTCTTGAGGCCTTTTTAGATATTGGAACTATGTGGGCCAATTTCCAAATTGAAGGAAACGTTTGACTTTGCAAACATTTTGTGAATAATTTTGCCAGCACTGGGAAGAAAATATTCTGGTATGCCTTTAGTATTGCAGATGGAACCATGTCATGTCCTAATACCTAGGAGGGCTTTAGATTTCCTTTTGCTGCCCAGACTTCTGACGTTGTTACACAGTCCAAGGTTAGGGCGTCTGCCCCACTTGGGAGGGAAAAGGGATATGGGGTATTTTGACTAGATGAAGTGTCATTATCCATAGAGTAAGCATAGTAGTTTCAGAAAGCATCTGCCACTTCCTCTGAATCTGATATAATGTGACCTTTAATAGATAACACCAGAGACACTGGAAAGCTCTTATTTAGTCTTTTAAAGGCTGGCCAAAAAGTCTGGGGAGAATTTCTGCTTGCCAGCAAATTAGAAAGAAAGCATTGACGATCCCAAATCAGTAATGATTTTACTTTGGCCCTAGCCATGGCATACAATTGATAAGTGACTTGAGATGGGCGTTTCTTCTTCTGAGAGAAGAGACGCCTCTTCCTTTTAATAGTTGTAATTATTTCTTTACTAAACCAAGCTGGGAAATTTGGAAATCTACAAAATGTATTTTTGATGGGTATACATTTCTGTATGACACCAATCAGATAGGTGCAAAACATGTCAACTACCCTATATGGCTCCAAAACTATTTCTATTGTTTTCCAATTTGTATTATTTATGATTTGATTCTGTGATTCATTATTACCCTTGTGCTAATTAAAGGCAAACCTCTCCTTACATTCAAAAGGACGTCTAATCCATCCTAATAGTTGCCATTTTATTTCCAAAGCTGGATGGTAAACATCCAGTTTGGACAAGGGTGATGTTTTACTAATTGTACATGACAGATCTGAGAAACACAAATCCAGCTGTTGACCCATTGAATTAACAATTGGGTTAACTTGTTGTAATTTGGATACAGAGCATAGGGAGATCAGTGCATTTGTTTGCCTGTGTGCGCTGTGCCCTTATAGAGTGGGGGTAATGATTTCAGTCGATACTTGGGACATTAAAATCTCCCAATATTATAATTGATGAGCATTCTGCCAGATTTGTGGCTAAGTTATCCATTATTGTTACATAGTTTGCCATTGACAGAGCTGGTGACATGTAACAGACAACAATTTTAACCCATCCCATTCCAGCAGTTTTCAGTGATATAGCTAACACTGAATATGGCATACATAATTTATCAATTCTATAGGTGCTATCCCTTAAAGTAAAGGTATTTACTGCAGTAAGGATGCCTCCACAATTTAGGTGCATTCCTTATCCCAGCAAAAAACGTCATAACAAGGGGGAAATAAGTCATATGAATTTATTTCACTGGAAAGCCACGTTTCGGTTAATAATATAATGTCATAGCTTTTAAGGGTGAAATTAACCAGAAATGAGTCACGTTTAAAACTGACACTGCATACATTTTGGTAAAACAGGCTAATATTTGATGTTGAACCCATTAACCTGACAGCTTAATGGGGCTAGTCTCTTGTGCCTCATCTACTTCTGAGATTGGAGGTGGTCCATTATCGTCTTTTGGTGGTCCAATTTGTAATTTATGAGCTATCATGTTCTCAAGTAATTTGCCAATAAAGTGTTTTATTAGGGAGTTAGTTGGCCATAATTCTGATGATAACGGAGTTCCGATCTTCATCTAAACCATAAATAATAAAAGAAGAATATAAATCTTACTTATTTTTTGGATGGCAGATTTGTTGCAATTCTCACGAATGATATTCATTCAAATGTTCATAAAGTGCTTGACAAGTCTCCTTAGCATTTAAATGACTTACAAATACTCTAGAAAGTTGAAACTTAGGTTGTGCACTCTGTTTAGTATAAGTGCCAGATCCTTTCACAATTGGCCTATTACGTTAGGTAGTGGTACGACGAGTTTTTTGTATTATTGTTGTGAGTGGCTGCTCTCCCTCCACAGTTGATATGATTTTCTCATCTACTTACTTTGGAGTATATGCTGCTCTTATGCTGGTCAGCTGTGAACTCTGCCAATGTTCTATTAGAAGTAGTTGTGTGAGGAGTAAGAGATGACTTCAATTCTAAAAAATTGGCAATTAGTAATCTCAACTCTTGGACAATCTGATTATTTGGGGTTGTATAGTCTTTAGTGGCATTTATAAGCTCTACTAAAGGAGAACCACTTTCAAGAAGTACTTTAGAAAAGATAGAAGTAATGCAGGTGTAAAAATCCTGTGGAATCCCACAAGAATCTGTAAGATTGTCAGGGCTAGCCACTGCTTGACGTGTGGGTTTTACTGGTGTATTTTCATCCCTATTTGCCAGGCATAGCTTATATTTGTAATTCAATGCCAGTATTTGGGCGTCAGCAACACTAACATTCAAACAGTCAGTATGAGCTTTTCACAAACATAGTGTACATTTTATTATAAAGCTATGTGGGTAGATGTCTTTTCCACATACCAGACATGAACCTTGAGGTGCCATCCCTTCTCTAATTCAGTTATTATCTCTATAACAGATGAGGTTAAAGCTTTGAAGTATTCTTGCAGTTCTATGCTTAAGCAGAGTACTGAAAGTTAGGGTTTAATATTAATAGGCCCAGTAAAACCAAAATTCTGCTGTAGACCAGGCCCATCTGTGCCCTGGAAAGCAGATCTGCCTTGATATGATTTATCTACTTATCCACAAATAATAAAAAGAACCCCTACAATATTAAAAAATATGTATAATAACAATCCCTGATGAAATACACAGCAAGTAATCTGTGTGTCTATTCGGAAGCCACCTGGTGGAGAGAAAATATCGCAATAAGCATGTTTTTTCATTGATTTCAATGTAAAAAGTCCATTGTTCTATTTGCTATAACACAATTTCTCTCAAAGCTACAGCCATGCCGTTTTTTGCAAATGCTGTTTTTTGCAAAGATTGGTGTACCTCATTCCCTACATTCCTGCAAGAATTTACAGTTTTTTGTTTTGTAGGAGAGAAAATATTGCACAAAGTGTGAATTCCTATTGATTTCAATGTGAAACTCCATTTTTCTTTTTGCCATATCTAAATTTCTATTAATGCTAAAGCCATGCCGTTTTGCACATGATTGAAGTACCACATTCCCTACATTCTGGTAACAATTTGCAATCTCCCATTGATTTCAATCCAAAATCTTCATTTTTCTTTTTCCTACATCTCAATTTCTATTAATGCTACAGCCATGCCGCTTCTCACATGATTGGATTACCACATTCCCAAAATTCTGCATTAAAGTTATGATTCTATTATGTATAGGAAAGAAAATATCGCACAAAGTGTGTTTTTCTATTGATTTTATTTGAAACATTTCATTTTTCATTTTTCTATATCTCTGTTTCTATTCAAGCTACTGCTATTCCGTTTTGCACAGGGTTAGAGTACCTAATTCCCTACATTCTCACAAAAATTTACAGATTTACGTTGTATGGGAGAGAAAATATCACACAAAGTGTGTTTTCCCATTGATTTAATTGTAAAAACCCCATTTTTCTTTTTGCTATACCTCAATTTCTATTAAGGCTACAGTCATTCCCTTTTGTACATGATTGGAGTACCTCATTTTCTACAGTCTTGCAAAAATTTACCGTTCTACGTTGTATAGGAGAGAAAATATAAAACAAAGTGTGGTTTTTCACTGATTTCAATGTAAAAACTCTGTATTGCATTTTTCTATATCTCAATTTCTATTAAAGCTACAGCCATGCCGTTTTCCTCATGATTGCAATACCTCATTCCCTGCATTCTAAAAAAATTTACAGTTCTATGTTGTATAGGAGAGAAAGTATCGCAGAAAGTGTTTTATCCTATTGGTTTCAACGTAAATACTCCATTTTTCTTTTTGCTATACATCAGTTTCTTTTTAAGCTAGAGCTATGCCGTTTTGCACATTGGTGAAGTACCTCATTCAATACATTCTCGCAAAAAATTACAGCTCTATGTTGTATAGGAGAGAAAATGTGGGTTTTCCCATTAATTTCATTTGAAAAACTACATTTTCCTTTTTTGCTATATGTCAATTTCCATTAAAGCTACAGCTTTGCCATCTTGTACATGATTAGAGTACCACGTATTCAACATTTTGGATGAAAGTTATAATTCTATTATGTATAGGAAAGTGTGTTTTCCCATTGATTTCAATGGAAAAAATTAACATTTGTTTTTTTAATATCTCAATTTCTATTAAAGCTACAGCCAGGCCATTTTGTGAATAATTGGAGTACCTCATTCCCTAGATTCTCACAAGATCTTAGGTCTATGTTGCACACAAGAGAAAATATCGCACAAAGTGTGTTTTGCAATTGAGTTCATTGTAAAAACTCCATTTATCTTTTTTTTATATGTCAATTTCTATAAAAGCAACAGCTATGCCGTTTTGCAGATGATTGGAGTATCTCATTCCCTACATTCTCAAAAAAAAATTATAGTTCTATGTTCTATTGGAGAAAAAAAATTTCACAAAGTGTGTTTTCCCATTGATTTAAATGGAGAAACTCTATTTTTCTTTTTGCTATATCTCAATTTCTATTAAAGCTACAGCTAGGCTATTTTGTGAATGATTGGATTGCCTCATTCCCTAAATTCTCATCAGAACTTAGTTTTATTTTGTATAGGAGAGAAAATGTCGCACAAAGTGTGTTTTCTCATTGACATCAATGTAAATGCTATTTTTCTTTTTGCTATATTTTAATTTGTAATAAAGCGACAGCCATGCCGTTTTGTGCATCACTGGAGAACCTGATTCCCTACATTCTCGCAAAAATTTAAAGATTTATGTTTTATAGAAGAGGAAATATTACACAAAGTGAGTTTCCCATAGAGTTGAATGAATAAACTACAATATTCGTTCTGCTATTTCTGAATTTCTATTAAAGCTACAGCCATGCTGTTTTGCTCATTACTGGAGTACCACATTACCTACATTCTTGCCAAAATTAGAATCTCAATCATGCATAGGAGACAAAATTCACAAAGTGCGTTTTGCCATTGATATCAATGAAAAAACTCCATTTTCTTTTTGCTATATTTTAAATTTTGTTATACCTACAGCCATGCCGTTTTGCACATGATAAGAGTACGACATTCCCTACATTCTGTCCAAAATTTGTGGTTCTATTATGAATAGGAAAGAAAATATACCACAACGTGTGTTTTCCCATTGATTTCAATGGGAAAACTCCATTTTTCATTTTGCTATATTTCAATTTCTATTAAAGCTACAGCCATGCCATCTTGCAAATGATTGGAGTACCTCATTCCCTACATTCTCACGAAAATTTGCAGTTCTATGTTGTATAGGAGAGAAAATATCGCACAAAGTATGTTTTCTTATTTATTTCAATGGAAAAACTCCATTTTTTTTCTATATATCTCAATTTCCATTAAAGCTACAGCCATGCTGCTTGGCTCATACTTGTAGTACTTCATTCCCTACATTCTCGATAAAATTTAAAATTCAATGTTGTATAAGAGACAAAATATCGCACAAAGTGTGTTTTCTCATTGTCTTTAATTTAAAAACTTTATTTTGCGTTTTGCAATATCTCAATATCTATTAAAGCATCAGCCATGCCGTTTTGCACATGATTGGAGTACCACATTCCCTTTATTCTGGCCAAGACTTGCAGTCCTATAATGTATAGGAGATAAAATGCGCAAAGTGGGTTTTCCCAATTGAATGCAATGGAAAAACTTCATTTTTCAATTTGCTATATCTCAAATTTCTATTAAAGCTACAGCGTTGCCATTTTGCACATAATTGGAGTGCCATATTCCCCACATTCTATCCAAAATTTGTTGTTCTTGTATGTATAGGACGGTATGATGGAAAATATCACCTAAAGTGTGTTTTCCCATTGATTTGAATGAGAAAAGTGCATATTTCGTTTTATTATATCTCAATTGCTATAAAAGCTACACCAATGCCGTTTCACACATGATTGAATCACCTCATTCCCTAGATTTTCGTGAAAATCTGCAGATTTATGCTGTATAGGAGAGAAAATATTGCACATATTGCGTTTTTCCATTGATTTTAAAGAAAATACTATTTTTCGTTGTGCTATATCTCAATTTCTAATTAAGCTGCAGATATGCCGTTTTGCGCATAATTTGAGTAACTGTTTCCTACATTCTGACAAAAATTTACAGTTCTATGCTGTATAGGAGAGAAAATGTCGCACAAATTGTGTTTGCCTATTGATTTGAATGTAAAAAATCCAATATTCTTTCAGCTATATCCCAATTTCTGTTAAAGATACAGCCATGCTGTTTTGCTCATGACTGGAGTACCACATTCCCTACATTCTGGAAAAAATTTGCAATTCTATTATGCATAGGAGACAAAATGCGCAAAGTGCATTTTCCCATTGATTTTAGTGAAAAAATTCCATTTTTTTTGCTATATCTTAAATTCTGTTATAGCTACAGCCATGCCGTTTTGCACATGATTGGTGTACGATATTCCCTACTATCTTTCCAAAATTTGTGTTTCTATTATGCATAGGAAAGAAAATTTCAAACAACGTGTGTTTTCCCACTTATTTCAATGAAAAACCTCCATTTTTCATTTTTTTATATCTCAATTTCTATTAAAGCTACAGTCATGCCGTTTTGCACATGTTTGGAATACCTCATTCGCTACATTCTCACAAAAATTCACATTTATTTTTTGTATAAGGGAGAAAATATCGCGCAAAGTGTGTTTTCTATTTATGACAATCTAAAAATTCCAATTTTCTTTTTGCTATATCTCAATTTCCATTAAGCTACAGCAATGCCATTTTGCACATGATTGGAGTACCACATTCTCTACCTTCTCACAAAAATTTTCTCTTCTACTTTGCATAGGAGAGAAAAGGAAGGCAAAGGAAGCAGCCTTAATAACTTTGATTGCTTGCTAATTTTCTGTGTCACTGCTATCTACTGTTTATGCATCACATCTCAATAGTCTTTCCTCCAAATTGGTAGACTATGTCTTAATGGTATTGATTGGCGATTTTAATGTACCAGGTTTAGACTGTTTGACTCCTATTCCATCTTACTTAGGCTCAGGTGATTCCTCAAAGGCCATATCTGTAATGGCCCTAGTTACGTTTTTAAAACTGAGTCAACAAAATTATAATCTGAATTCAAAAGATACACTCCTAGATTTATGCTTTTAAAATTTATCATGTACAATCACATGAGCATATTCAATGTCAAAGCTAGATGGGTGTCATCCAGCACTATGCATTACACTACCCTTAGATATTCAGGTTCCTTCCTCTCATATGCCCAACACTGAAAATACTAGGTGTGCTTAGGACAAAGGGGAGTATATAAAGTTATACAATTATTTAAATTCTATAAATTGGACAACACTTTTTGATTCTTCCCATTCATTAAGTGCAATAAATTTGTTCTATACTACAATTCATAGAGCAATGGAGAACTCTATCCCAGCTAAGAATGCCAGTAGACGTTTCCCCCAGTATGTGGTCTGTTTTAGCTCATAAGTGATACAACCGATAAAGCAAAAACGAAGAGCTTTTACACTAAAGAAATGGCATTTGAAGAAATTTTAAGTCATCCACACTAGGGTTAAACAGCTACTAGCACAGGACCGTTTAAAATATCTCCAAAATCTCTTGGCACAGCATAGGTCACCTGAGACATTTTGGCAGTAATAATAACGCCTTTTGAATGGAAATTCATCTAGAATATCCTTGGTAGAACAAAAATAACCTCATTACTGATCCAAAAGAAATTTGTGAGAGGTTCTGCTCTCATTACTCTATTATATCAGAGGCCTCTACTCCTTTATTAGATACAGGGACATACCCTTTCACCCTACCAAATTGTGGGGAGGCATTCACAATATGCAGACTCACATCATCAGAGGTTATTTGGTCCATTAATAAACTGAAATGCTCCTTTGTTCCTGGACATGACAATTTCGCCCCAAATATTTTAAAGACATACCGGGACATACTGGCACCTTTCTTGGCTCATTTATTTTCATTATGCTTGGCTCAGCATGTGGTTCATGAAATCTGGAAAACCGCCCATATCATACCCATTTATAAAGGTGGGTAACGTAAGAACATGTCCAATTATCATCCCATTTCAATCCTCCCAAATCTGGCAAAGGTTTTAGAATGAATAATAATCTTAAATTATTTAACTGATGTTGCACATTCCCACACCCAGCCCAACATGGCTTCTGACAGGGTCATTAACATTGAGACAAATTTAATGGTACATATGAATAAGATTTTTAGAGCATTCCAGAATAAACCTCAGGACGATACATTGTATCTAGACCTGTCAAAGGCATTCGATTAGGTTTCCATACCGCTGCTTTTAAAAAAGTTAAGGGCATGTGGTCTAGCAGATAGTACGTTGAGGTTTCTAGGATCTTATCTTACCCACCATCATAATAGGGTGAGGATAGGACATACATTAAGCAATTCCTACTATACTCAAAAAATGGGTTTACCACAAGGTAGTGCACTGAGTCCACTATTATTTAATTTATATATAAATGATCTTTATATTTTTATTACATCTGCTGTATCTAAACTTGCATCCACTGACGATCAAAAATTTGCAAACGAGATAATATGCCTAAACACAGCACCTACTCTACAGGAATCTTTGATTGCTGTGGAAAGGTGGGTTAAGGAGAAAAACCTATCTTTAAATAACAAAAAGACAAAGGTCATTTCTTTCTTCTGGATTAGATCGTCTATCATATATCCCTATAAATATATGGATGGCACATTAGTCCCCAGAACATCAAAAGTGAGGGACCGGAGGGTCTTCCTGGACACCAAGTTGACATTCCAGGTCCACCACCACCAACTATATGTGAAAGCTCAGAGAGCATACAACATTATTAGGTATAATAAAGGAATATTTCAATTGCCCTGCCTAAGAGCACATTTATTTCAAAGCCTGGTTAAACCTCTAATAAACTATGCCTTAATACATTGGTTATCAAGTAGTCCCTCTCATTATGTTAAACTTAGAAAGCTACATGATAAAGCTAAGATGCTTAGGCAGCAGCCAGGTAATTCATGTTCTTATGCCAGAAGCTGCTTACTACAATTAGACCTATACATAAAATATATATGCATGCTGTAGATCTACTGAATATGGAAACATAAAATCGATTCTCAAGAACTGTTACAATGTCTAAAGTTTCAAGTCCCTGGTCGACAGTTGAGACAGAGAAACTTTTTCACTTTTGTAGGCAATACTCACAATCCAATTGTCCATGTACAACGTGGACTAACGACCTAAGTTTGCCCATTGCTGCATATAATAAGAAAGTGACAAGAATTTTGATAGGTGGACACAAAATAAAGCATTAACTTCCCAGTTTCCAAAGGGTCACAAGGTATATGTCATAACATCAAGAGCATTGGCTAACTGATAAATGCATCTTTATTAATTAAATAATTGCCAGTTACATTTGATCTATTGCCAATGTGGTACTTAAAGGCCACAGAGCAACCCTAACCTTCCCTGTTCATCCATTTGAGGAGTACCTGGTTAATCATTACATCCACTATCATAAGGGTTACTATTCCTGTTTTAGTGGATGTAAACCTCTGCTACAAACAAACAAACTCGCACAGAGTGTGTTTTCCTATTGATTTCAATTTAAAAACTCCATTTTTCTTTTTGCTATATCTAAATATCTATTAAAGCTACAGCAATGCCGTTTTGCACATGTTTGGAGTACCTCTTTCCCGACATTCTCGCAAAAATTTATAGTTCTATGCTGTATATGAGATAAAATATCACACAAGGTGTGTTTCCCTATTGATTTCAATGTATAAACTACATTTTTCTATATCACGCTTTCTATTAATGCTGCAGCTATGCCATGTTGCATATAATTGGAGTACCAAATTCCCAACATTCTGGGTGAAAGTTATGATTCTATTATGTATAGGAATAAAAATATTGCACAAAGTATATTTTCTCATTGATTTCTATGTAAAATCTACATTTTTCTTTTTCTATATCTCATTACGTTCCGCATATTATTGGATTACCTTATTCCCTGCATTCTAGCAAAATTTTACAGTTCTATGTTGCATAGGAGAGAAAATATCGCACAAAGTATGTTTTCCTATTAATTTTAATGTCAAAACTTCATTTTTCTTTTTCCTTTGTCTATATTTGTATTAACGCTACAGGCATTCTGTTTTACAAATCACCTATATAGTTATGATTCTATTACTTATAGGAGAGAAAACTTCGCAAAGTGTGCATTTTTCTTTTTGCTATGTGAATTTCAATTTAAGCTACAGCCATGCAATTTACTACATGAATGGAGTACCACATTCCGAACATTCTCGATAAAGGTTATGATTCTATTATGTATAAAAAAGGAAATATTGCACAAAGTGTGTTTTCTTATTGATTTCAATTTTAAAAGTCCATCTTTCTTTTTGCTATCTCTAAATTTCTATTAAAGCTAAAGCCATGCCGTTTTGCTCTAGATTATAGGACATAATTTAATATTTTTTTACAAATATTTACACTTCTATGTTGTATAGGAGAGATAATGTTGGATAGGAGAGACATTTTTATTTTTCCTATATCTCAATTTCTATGAAGGCTACAGCCATGCCCTTTAGCACATAATTGGAGTACCTCATTCCCTACATTCTCACAAAAATTTACAGTTTCATTTTCAGGTTGGATATGAGAGAAAAAATCTCACATTGTGTGTTTTCCAATTGATTTCAATGTAAAAACTGCATTTTTTTGTTATATCTCAATTTCTATTAAAGCTACAGCCATGCCGTTTTGACAATGATTGGAGTACGACACTCCCAACATTCTGGATAAAAGTTATGATTTTTTAAGTAACGAATAGAAAATATCTCACAAAGAATTTTTTCCTATTGATTTAAATGTAAAATCTCCATGTTTCTTTTCACTATATCTCAATTTCCAATAAAGCAACAGCTATGCCGTTTTGCACATTATTGTAGTACCTCATTCCCTACATTCTCACAAAAATTTACAGTTTCATTTTTTATAGAAGATAAAATATCGCACAAAATGTGATTTTCCACTGATTTCAATGGGCTTTTAAAGCTGCAGCCATGTCGTTTTCCACATGATTGCAGTACCACATTCCCTATATTCTGGGAAAAACTTGCAGTTCTACCATGTATAGGAGACAAAATGCTCAAAGTGTGTTTTCCCATTGATTTAAATAGAAAAACTTCATAATTCTTTTTGCTATATCTCAATTTGTATTAAAGCTGCAGCTATGCCGTTTTGCACATGATTGGATTACCTCATTCACTACATTCTCGCCAAATTTACAGTTCTATGTTGTACAGGAGTGAAAATATCTTTCAAAGTGGGTTTTCCTTGAGATTTCAATTAAAAAACTCAATTTTTCTTTTTGCTATACAGTATCTCAATTTCTATTAAAGCTACAGCCATGTCATTTGACACACAATTGGAGTATCACATTCCCTACATTCTGGATGAAAGTTGCGATTCTATTATGCATAGTTAAGAAAATATTACACAAAGTGTGTTTTCCCTTGATTTCAATGTTACAACACCATTTTAATTTTTGTTAATCTAAATTTCTATGAAAGCTACAGCCATGCCGTTTAGCACATGATTGTCATACCACATTCCCAACATTCTGAATAAAAGTAATACTTATAATATGTGTAAGAATAGAAATATGACACAAAGTGTGTTATTTCATTGATTTTAACATAAAATCTCTATTTTTCTTTATGCTATATATAAATTTTTATTAAAGCTACAGCAAAGCCGCTTTGCACATAATTGGAGTACCACATTCCCAAAATGCTGAATAACTATTACAAGCGGCGACGACTTCGATGATGACGTGCCAAAGTGTAGGGGAGATGGCCAATCACCATAACGGGACGAACCCAGCAGAGGTGATCGCGGAATTGGGAAGGGAAGTCGATGGGAAGGGGAATAGGGGATGTCTTGGCTAAAATTTACTTTCTCCTGAAGTTAAAACCAAGACTGGACTATTAAATATTTAATGGAAATTGGTGCCAAAGATAAGTCTGTACAAATAAGATTCCATAATTACAACCAATATGGACCAGTAATGAAGAATTATGGAAGGGAACAAGCAGCAGTGACTCCAAGTCCATGTTGGCAGAACATGTCCACAATGATCACCATTAATAACAAAGAACTGTTTTGGTTCCAAAAGAATAGAATAGTGAGGAGCACTTGTGATGCAGTAGAATACACTGGTGTACCCTGTCAGAGGGAACAACATTAACCTATGTCACAGAAGGTTAATAAAGGTCTTTAATGAGGAAGCAGTATAGGTGTTATCATTTATCTGAAATCAGCTACGAAGGAGAAGAATAGGAATTATTTTGGATCTGAACATTCTAGCAGAAAGAAGAAAATCATCAATAGTAAGATTCAACTGATTAGCAATATCCTGTGCTTTGTAAATGGCCAACAATGGGCTAGTAGGAGGGAGAAAAAGGTTTATGGAACGAGTAGCAAGGCCTGGAACTCGGAAATAGAGTTCCTGGAGCAAAGATGGACAGTCCAACTTGCCATGAAGCAGACGGTGCAAGAGAAGGAGGGAAGAGAAGGAAATCAAGGGAGAAAAGGGCAGGGATCCTCGAAATTGATATCAAGTGCTAAAGGAAGGCTGTTCTGAGAGCACGAATCTACTAGATCTGGGAATCAGATGGTATGAGGTTAATCTGTCATGGAAAATGGAAAGCTTAAGCAGATGGGAAGCCTTTGCTGAAGACCAGACATTAATACAATAGAGGAGCTTGGGTTGAAGTAGAACACTGAATAGGTGAGAAACTAAATCTGGGTACCTATAAATACCCCCTAACCCTTTAATGACAGCTGTACCTCTTTTAATTGCAAAGTATAATAAAGTGGTGTGCCGCCCAAATGTAAGTTTGGGGTCCAGGAAGACCCCTAAGTCTTTAACCTCAGATGATCATTGCAAAATTGGTCCATTAGGAAATTGATAAGGGTAAGCAACAACCTTGCATACCCAAGCAAATGTCATCACAGACGATTTTATATAATTTATTTGTAGACTGTTGCAGCTGAACCAAGACTCCACCATGGCCAAGCAAGCCTGAAGCTCCTGAGCGTCCTCCCAACAAGAAATCGGCCTAGAAATCTTTAGATCATCTGCAAAAGCTAAAATATGGAAGGTGGAAGGCACAGTCCATAGCAGATAATTCAAACAAAATGGCAAATAGGAGAGGGCTCAGTGAACTGCCCTGTGGGACACCAACAGACTGAGTATATGAGTGTGAGCTGACATTGCTTCCCAGCTTGACAACGTTAAGGCGGTTGGACAAGTATGAAGTGAAAAAGGCGCATAAACCTGGTGCAACACCATATGAAGCCACTTTTGATATCAAGAGTGGAATGGGGACCCGATCAAACGCCTTTGCGAGGTCTACATAAATCGTGTCATATTGAGCATGTTTTTGGAAAGCAGAACGTATATTTGCAATGTGTGATAACAAATAAGATTCTGTCGACCTACGGGGCATAAAGTCATGTTGAGCTGAATGAAGGAAGGGACTTGCCCAAAGCCATAATTTACCCTGAAGTATTCTTTCCAATACTTTGGCCACAACAGATATAAGGGCAATTGGGCGATAATTTGCAGGACTGGTGGTAATACCCGACTTGAAAATAGGCTGAATATAGGCTGTCTTCCAAATCCTTGGGACCTCAGCAGTAGCAAGGCGCCAACTAAATAGGCAAGCCAAGATAGGGGAGAGTAAATGATCAAAAGCCTTGAGAAAAATTGGGGGAATCAAGTCAGGACCCGTCGAAAAGACGGGTTTCAACTTCTTAATGCCTGTAAGAACCTCATGAGTGGAAACGGAGCTAATAACAAGTGAGTCACCAAGGTCAGGTATAGAAAACGGATAAGCAGAGCAGGGGGGCATTGAAAGAGAAGGTAAATCAGGAATGAGGAATTGCTGGCAAAATACCCCAGCCACCTTATTAGGATGCGTGACAAATGAGTCATTATATTTCAGTATGACCGTGTTAAGATTAGAACTGGTATAGCGCTTGTAGTTTAACCAGAAGGCATTAGGGGAGTGGGCCAATGATGTAAGGTAGGATAGAAACCTATGCCTATCTCTGGCGATGAGGTACTTGACCCTGGCTCGATAAAAGGAAAACTGATGATAATGGGAACTTGAGGGATTCCTTTTCTTCATGTGGAAGGATTTGCACTTCTTTCTTATTGCAACGAGTAACTCATGGCTAAACCAAAATGGGTGGTGACCATTCTGTAGCTGCGGCCTCTTCTCAGGTATGAACCTTGCAATACCAACATATAAAAGGGAATAAAATGACTGGACTGCCTCAGTAAGGGTCTGGCAAGAGAAAATGGGATTCCAGTCTAAGGTATTGAGATATTTGAAGAGCCCAAGGTAGTTCCCTTTCTTCCAATTAAAGGAAGGCTGGGAGGGAGTGGCAGCAGGTGGGAGAGGCACATTCAAAGCTAATACCAGTTGGGGATGATGAGGGTCTACCACTGACAGAGGAGGTGCTTTAGAAACAGTGCAAGGAAGATCCACAAAACATAAATCTAAAAGCCTAGAATTGGCATTATGGGTTTCATTGAGCTGGGCCAATTTAGCTGTATAAACTAAAGCCATAAGAGCCATAGCTTTAGACTTATGACCTAAACCACTATATAAGGGAGGGGACACACTCCAATTAATTAAGGGAACGTTGAAGTCCCCAACAATGAGAATGTGATGAAAGGCTACTAAATTGAAACAAAGCTGTTCAAGCTGAGAAGTGAACTCCTGAGTAGCAAGAGCTGGCGATAAATAACAGGTAATCAAAAGAAAGGACAAGGAGCCATTTAAGGAGAAGAATTGGAGTGCAAGAGTAGACTCACAATTTGAAAGTTCATTAACTATTATAGATGTGAGAGGAAGGGATGCTGGATTGTAGGCCACCATAATGCCTCCACCTTGAAAATTATGAGGTTTTTCAAGACGATGTACAACATAACCATTCGGAAAGTAATTATTGGAGTGGATCTCTGGAGAAAGCCACGTTTCTGTCAGCACATAGATATCAAAATTGCTTAAAGCAACATTTGTAAAAAAAGTCAGGGGCCTTAGATCTAAGGCCTCGCACATTTTGATAAAAGATAACAGTTATAATTATAATAACAGTTATAATTCTTTAATGTATAGGAAAGAAAATATCGCTCAAAGTGTGTTTTCCCATTTCAAAGTAAAATATCCATTTTTATTTCTTCCAAATCTCAATTTCTATTAAAGCTAACGCCATGCCGTTTTGCACATGATTGGAGTACCTAATTTCCAACATTCTCACAAAAATTTACAGTTCAATGTTGCATAGGAGAGAAAATATCGTGCAAAATATGTTTTCCTAATGATTTCATTGAAAAAGCTACAGCCATGCCACTTGGCACTTACTTGCAGTACCTCATTCCCAACTCTATTGCAATAATTTTAAGTTCTATGTTGTATAAGAGAGAAAATATCGCCCAAAGTGTGTTTTCTTTTTGATTACAATGTAAAAACGCTATTTTGCTTTTTGCAATATCTCAGTTTCTATTAAAGCTACAGCCATGCCGTTTTGCACATGATTAGAGTACCACATACCCTACATACTGGCCAGAACTTGTAGTTCTATCATTTATAGGAGACAAAATGCACAAAGTAGGTTTTCCTAATTGGTGTTAATTGAAAAACTTCATTTTTCATCTTGCTATATCTAAAATTTCAATTAAATCTACAGACTTGCCGTTTTGCTCATGATTGGATTACCTCTTGGTGTGCCTCATGCCCTACATTCTCACAAAAAGTTACAGTTTTGTACTGTTTAGAAAAGAAAATATTGCAAAAAAGTGTGTTTTCCTATTCATTTAAATAAACTTCATTATTCATTTTGCAATATCTCAATTTCTTTTAAAGCTACAGCCATGTCGTTTTGCACATGATTGGAGTTTCACACTCCCTGCATTATGCCCAATATTTTTAGTTCTATTAATTCAATTTCTACTAAAGCTGCAGCCATGCCGTTTTAAACATGATTAGAGTACCACGTTCGCTACATCCTCGCCAAAATTTGTAGTTCTATCATGTATATTAGATAAAATGCATTAAGTGCGATTTCCCATTGATTTAAATGGAAAAACCTCATTTTTTTGTCTATATCTCAATTTCTTTTCAAACTGGAGCCATGCCGCTTTGCACATGATTGAATTACACTTTTTCCTACATTATTTCAAAAATCTACAGTTCTATGTTGCATAGGAAAGAAAATATCATGCAAAGTGTGTTTTCCCATTGATTTTTCTTATGCTATATCTCAATTTCTATTAAAGCTACAGCTATGCCGTTTTGCACATGATTGGAGTACCTCGTTTTCTACACTCTTTCGAAAATCTAGAGTTCTATGTTGTATAGCAGAGAAAATATCACACAAATTGTGTTTTCTCATTGATTTTAACATAAAAACTCCATTTTTCCGTTTTGGTGTTTCTCAATTTCTGCTAAAGCTACAGCCATGCCATTTTGCACATGATTGGGGTACCTTATTCCCTACATTCTAGCAAAAATTTATAGTTTTATGTGATATAGGAGAGAAAATATCACACAAACTGTTTTCCTATTGATTACAATGTAAAAACTCCTTTTTTCTTTTTGCTATATCTCAATTTCTATTGAAGCTACAGCCATGCCATTTTGTTCATAATTAGAGTACCTCAATTAATACATTCTCGCCAAAATTTACAGTTCTATGTATTATGTGATGAAGAATATCGCATAAACTGTTTTTTTCCTTTCATTTCAATATAAAAACTCCATTTTTCTATATCTCAATTTCTATTAAAGCTTCAGGCATTCCCTTATGCACACGACTTAAGTTCAACATTCCCAACATTCTGGATTAAAGACAGGATTTAATTATACATAGGAATAAAAATTTTACACAATGTGTATTTTCCGATTTATTTCAATTTAAAAACTCCATTTTTCTTTTTACTATATCTCAATTTCTATTAAAGCTCATGCCATGACGTTTTGCACATTATATCAGTACCTTATTCCCCACATTCTCACAAAAACTTACAGTTCTGTGTTGTATAGGAGAGAAAATACAGCACAAAGTGTGTTTTCTCATTCATTTCAATGTAAAACCTCCAATTCTCTTTTTTCTATATCTCAATTTCTTATAAAGCTACAGCCACGTCGTTTTGCAAATTATTGGAGTGTTTTATTCCTTACATTCTCACAAAAATTTAGAGTTCTATGTTGTACAGTTAAGACAATATTGCACAAACTTTGTTTTCCTATTTCTTTAAATGTAAAAATTCCATTTTTCTGTTTTCTATATCTTAATTTCTATTAAAGCTGCAGTGATACCGTTTAACACATGATTGGAGTACAACATTCCCAACATTCTGGTTTATGTTATAATTCTATTATGAATAGGAAAGGAAATATCACACAAAGTGTGTTTTTTCTTTAAATTCAATGAAAAAAATGTCGTTTTGCACATAATTGGCGTACCTCATTATTATTATTATTATTTATTATTTATTGAGCTATGTACAATTTGTACAAACGTAAAGAAACGTTGGAAATCCTTAAAGATTTTTAACAAAGAAATCCAGAAGACTCTTTCTGAAGTGTCTACAGTGAGTGGCACACTGAAACTTCTAGAATGCAAAGATGGTGGATATAAAATGGTATGGTAGGGCGTTCCAAGACCTGAACATGACAGTCAGAAAAGGTCATCCCTAATGTCTCTAAAGGGTCGTAAGGGCTCAAAGAGAAAGCGTCACATTTTATGGACACAAGTGCTAGAGGAAAAAAAATTGTTATAGCATGCAGTTGGCGATGGGTGTATCTTAATGTGCCAACAATTATGAGGATCTAAAGAACTTGAGAAATGTATGAAAGGGAGCAGCCATTCATCAGAAAACGCAGCATTTCATAGGTGGAAGGAGATGGGGACCTGGGTTCAACGACAGAGTAAATACTGGCAAAGAAGCATGCCAGGAGGACCATTGCCCTGGTGAAACTCCAAAAGTATCAGGCTTTTTATCAGAGGTTAGGGACTAAAGAAGGTTAGCTGGAAGTTTTTGTTTAGCCAAGACCCAAGAGAGAAGATGTAAGCATGTTTCCAGGGCTATAACGATCAAGGATGGAGATGGTGGGGTCTTATTCAAGCCAGAGGAGGTAAGGAAGAGGTCGGGAGGAATATTACAACAATCTCTTAAACACAGATACCAGTGAAATGGTCACGATCAGCATTTCTGCTGCCAGAGTAGCTTTGGATGTGGTAAGTGAGGAAGAAATAGTCAGGGCCCTTGAAAAGATGAAAGGACCCAAAGCTGTCGGTCTTTATAAGATTCCCATTGACATTTGGCAAAGCTTGTGGAATTCAGGAATTACATGGCTGGGGAGGCTTTTTGATAAAATAGCCAGTGGGGACCAAATGCTATCTGCATGGCAGGAGAGTTAGATTGTCCCACTGTCGAAAAGCAAAGGTGATGCTCAGGACTGTGGAAACTATAGAGGCATTAAGCTAATGATCAATTCTATGAAGCTGTTAGAGAGTGTCATAGAATTTCGCCTCAGAAATTGTACTAGTGTACGAAGAAACCATTTTATGTTAACAATGCAACCCATCTTTATTCTATGACAAATGGTTGAGCAGCATAGAGAAGTAAAGAAAGACCTGCATGCAATCTTTGTTTATCTTGAGAAGGCCTATGATAGTGTTCCATGACAGATAGTATGGGATGTTTTGAGATGTAAGGGAGTGCATGAAGGGAATATCAGACAAATACAGAATATGTATGATGGTTGTACTGGTGGTTTCAAGGTGAATGTAGGGCTTCATCAAGAATGAGCTCTAAGCCCATATCTATTTTCTTTGACAATGGATGATCTGCTGACAGGAATAGGAGAATGGGCCCACAGCTTTTGGTGTTTGCTGACGATGTAGGAAGGTTAGAGGAGTATCAATTTGAGTTTCAGTGGCACTTACAGGACATTACAAAAGCAATGGCAAGCGATGAGCCTTAGGGTGAACATGAAGAAAACCGAGTACTTCGCTTTCAATTATAGTGGCCAGGACCAAGAGAATGTAGTTCATTGTGGAGATGAGGTGCTACGAGCAGTGAGTGAGTTTAGGTATCTAGGTTCAATGATTCAGAGTAATGGGGAAATTGACTTCGATGTAACCCAAAGAATCAACGCTGGTTTACAAAACTGTAGTTAGGCCCATCATGCTGTATTGATCTGAGTGCTGGGCAGTAAGGAAGAACCACGAGAGGAGAATGCAAGTGGCCGAGATTTGAATGCAGCACTACATAAGTGGCGTGTCACGTGCTGACGGAGTCCAAAAGCGAGTATGTTAGAGGCACCTTGAGGGTGGGAGACATTGTGGATAAGATGAGGGAATATAGGTTGAGGTGGTATGGGCATGTGATGTGAAAGGGGAGTAGCTCAAGCAGTATATTATTAGGCAACAGGTTGTGGGTGGCATCAGGAGTATGGGGAGACCCAAGCATACATGGTAGCAGGTGGTACAGAGGGACATGATGGCATGTGGTGTGGATGAAACCCTGGTTGGGGATAGACAGGAGTGGAGGAGTAGAACCTGCAGACCCAACCCCACTATAGGCGGGACAAGGGTGTGATAATGATGTTGTATTGAGGAGAAAATATCACACAAAGTCTGTCTTCCTTTTGATTTAATGTAAACATTCTATTTTTCTTTTATTTACATCTCAATTTCTATTAAAGCTGCAGCCATGCCATTTTGCAGATGATTGGAGGACAACATTCCTTTCATTCTGACCAACATTTATAGTTCTATCATGTACAAGAGTCAAAATTCACAAATTGCGTTTTCTCATTGATTTCAATGTAAAAACATCATTTTTCTTTTTGCTATATCTCAATATTTATTAAAGCTACAGCCATCTCGTTTTGCACAAGTTGGAATACCTCATGACCTTCATTCTCACAAAAATTTATAGTTCTCTGTTGTATAGAAGATAGAGTATTGCACACAGTGTTTCTTCCCATTGATTTCAATGTAAAAACTACATTTTTTGTTTTTCCTATATCTCAATTTGTATTAATGGTAAAGCCACGTCTTTTATGATTAAATTATCTAAGGGAAAGAAAATATTCCACATGGTGTGTTTTCCCATTCAATTCAATGGAAAAACTCTATTTTTCTTTTTGCTTTATCTAAATTTCTATTAGAGCTACAGCCATGCCACTTTGCAAATGATTGGAGTACCTAATTCACTACATTCTCACAAAAAATTACAGTTCTATGTTGTATAGCAGGGAAAATATCGAACAAAGTGTGTTTTCAAATTGATTTCAATTTAAAATCTCCATTTTAATTTTTGCCATATCTCAATTTCTATTAAAGCTGCAGACATTCTATTTTGCGCATGATTGGAGTACCTCATTCCCTACATTCTCACAAAAATTTACAGTTCTATTTTGTATAGGAGAGAAGATATCGCACAAAGTGGAATTTTTTTTCATTGATTTCAATGTAAAATGTTCATTTTTTTGCAATATCTCTGTTTCTATTAAAGCTGCAGCCATGCCATTTTGCACATGTTCTATGTTGTTCTATGTTGTATACAAGAGATCAATATAAAAACTACATTTTTTAGCTTTATCTCTATTAAAGCTACAGCCATGCCATTTTGCACTTGATTAGAGTACCTTGTTCCCTACATTCTTGCAAAAATTTACTGTTATATGTTGAATAGGAGAGAAAATATCACACAAGGCAGGTTTTCCCATTGATTTTAATGTAAAATCTCTATTTTTCTTTTTGCTATATCTCAATTTCTATTAAAGCTGCAGCTATGCATTTTTGCACATGAATTTAGAACCACATTCCCTACATGTTAGCCAAAATTTGCAGTTCTATCATGTAAAGGAGACAAATTGCACAAAGCTGTTTTTCTATTGATTTGCTTTTTGCTATATCTCAATTTCTATTAAAGCTTTAGCCATGCTGTTTTCTACATGTTTGGAGTACCTCATTCCCAACATTCTAGAAAAAATTAACAGTTCTATGTTGTGTATGAGAGAAGATATCGCACAAAGTTTGTTTTCCCATTCATTTCAAATGAAAAACTTCACATTTCTTTTTACTATATCTCAATTGCTATTAAAGCCACAGCCATGCCATATTGCACATGATTGGAATACCTCATTCCCCACATTTTTGCAAAAATTTACAGTTCAATGCTTTTTAGGAGAAAAAATATCACAGAATGTGAGTTTTCTGATTGATTTTATGTGAAAATTCCACTTTTCTTTTTGCTATATCTCAATTTCTAATAAAGCTATAGCCATGCCATTTTGCTCATGATTGAAGTACCTCATTCACTTCATTCTCGCAAAACTTTAGAGTTCTGTGTTTTCATTTTTCTTTGTGCAATATCTCATTTTTTCTAAAGCTTCAGCCATGACGTTTAGCACATTATTATAATATCACACACCTAACAATCTTAATATAAGTTATGATTCTATTATATATAGGAGAGAAATTACTGTCTTGTGTTTTTCATTGATTTCAATGTAAAATCTTCAATTTTTTTCTATATCTCATTTACTATTAAAGCTACAGCCATGTCGTCTTGCACATGATAGGAGTACCTCACTCCCTACATTATTGCAATAACTTAGAGTTAAGATATAGGAAAAAGAAAAATGGAGTTTTCACATTGAATTAAATGAGAAAACACACTTTGTGCGATATTATCTTTCCTATATATAAAAGAATCATAACTTTTATCCAGAATGTTGGGGATGTGGTACTCCAATCATTTGCAAAATGGCATGGCTACTCCTCTTTAATAGAAATTAAGTTATAACGAAATGAAAAATGGAGTTTTTACTGTGAACTAAATTGGAAAACACCCTTTGTGCAACATTTTCTTTTCTATGCATAATAGAATCAGAACTTTTATTGAGAATGTAGGAAATGTAGTACTCGAACCATTTGCAAAATGGCATTGCTGTAGCATTAATAAAAATCGAGATATTAGCAAGAAGAAAAATAGAGTTTTTACAGAGAAATCAATAGGAAAACACACTTTGGATGATAATTTGTCTTTTATACAACATACAACTGTAAATTTTTGTGAGCAGGAAGGGAATGAGATGCTCCAATCATGTCAAAAACGGCATGGCCGTAGCTTTTATAGAAATTGAGATATAGAAAAAAAAGAAGTTTTAACATTTAAATCAATAGCAAAAAATACTTTGTGAGCAAAAAATACTTTGGCTCTAGCTTTAAAAGAAATCATCATATAGCAAAAAAATGGAGTTTTTACATTGAAATCAATGGGAAAACACACTTTGTGCATTATATACTCTCCTATACAACATTGATCTGTAAATTTTTGCAAGAATGTAGAGAATGAGGTACTCCAATCATGTGCAAAACGGCATGGCCGTAGCTTTAATAGAAATTGAGATTGAGCAAAAAGAAATATTCAGATTTTCCATTAAAATGAATAGGAAAAACACTTTGTGCAATATTTTCTTTCCTATAGATAATAGAATCATAACTTTTATCCATAATGTTGGGAATGTGACACTCCAATCATGTGTAAAACGGCATGTCTGTAGCGTTATTAGAAATTGAGATATAGAAAAAAGAAAAATGGAGTTTTTACAATGAAATCAACCATAAACGCAATATGCAATATTTTCTCTTCTCTACGTAATAGAATCATAACTTTAACCAAGAATGTAAGGAATGTGGTACTCCAATAATTTTCAAAACGGCATGGCTGTAGCTTTTATAGAAATTGACATATTGCAAAAAAGAAAATGGAGTTGTTACATTAAAATCAATCAGAAAAAACTCTGTTCGATATTTTCTCTCCTCTACAACGTAAAACTGTAAATTTTTGCAAGAATGTAGGGAATCAGATGCTCAAATCATGTGCCTCACGTCATAGCTGTAGCTTTAGAAGAAATTGAGATATGGCAAAAAGAAAAATTGTTTTTTTTTACATTAAAATCAATCAGTATTGCTCCTGATATGAGTGAGTTTTTCATATTTATTTTTTTTACTGCTTTTCAATAATTTTAATAGCATTTCAAATATAATGGCGTGGTGCCCATTTTATCGGTATTTATGCACCCCATTGGGGTTTTTCCAATTAATTTTAATTATATAGTCTAGATTTTTAATAGGCAGCTAACAGCAGGTAGCCATAAAGTGGTGTCCTACCTAGCTGCTCACATTGAGGTGAGCAGTTTCAGCAGATTGCAAGAGAGCTTTCTGCTGAACTGCTTCAAGTCATTTTGATCTACTTTGGTGTTATTTTCATGCTGTTTACCTTGCTATGGCAAGTACATGACAAGGTAGCTTTCTCTTTTGTGGAAAAGACATCTGTCCAAGAAGTCAAATTATAAGATGTACAATTTACTCTAAAAAGGCTCTTATTGATTGCTTAAATATGAATAGCAATGATGCTCAGATATTAGAACCAAGATTTAAAGTCCGTCCATTCTTACTTAACAGTGATGAAAATACCCCAGTGAAGCCTCTGCATCAAAACCCTGTCCAGGATGATCCAGTGATGGTGTCTGGACTGATATCTTTCAGCCCAAATAAGGTTAACTCTTTGAAAATGCAATTGACCACACTTACTTCCAAATGTATCTCTGAGTGTTTAGCACCTCTGAAGGATTTTGCAACAGCTTTAGCAGACATTGCAGCACCTAACAAGGAGATTATTAAAGAACTAAGGTTACTCTAGGAAGACATTGCTGCCACGAAAGTGATGGAGGAAAGGCGACCTCCATCCCCATAGGAGGGTACACACTTTAGCTAAGGTTACACAGGGCCATATTAAGGACCCCATTGCACAGAATGGGCCACAAAGGAAATCAAGTTCTACACTTAAGGGGCCTAAATATTCCCCAAAATCATCTACCCTGGCCCCTAATGGGAATCATGCAACTCCTATTTCTACATATCAAAAACCTACAGTACCAGTGGTGAAGGGCTCTGGAGGTTTGCAAAATTGTTTGTGCCTCCAAGAACTTACTCCTCAAAAATATTCAGCACCCACCTGAATCCTGACATTTCATGCAAAGTTCTATATGACCACATCCTTGAACATGGCCATTATAAGATTGAATTTATTGCTAAGGTTAAACCTAAGTATAAGTCATACTCACCATTTATGATCAGCTAATTGGATAATAATTCAGAGAACTTGTTACAACCTGAAATTCAGCCAGATGACTCCTAAATTAAGCCATTTGTAGGCAGACTACACGATAGTATGATTGGAGACAAGTTAGTGGGGGATTTGTTGCATTGGCCAGAAAAAATTTGGTGAACAATTTGAAAAGCAGTTGGGGGCAAGAGGTAACCCCTGGGGAGATAGAACATTAATAGCATTGAATATAAGCGTCAGTATATACTACCAAAATGTTAAGAGTCTACGTTCTAAGGGTACCAGTTTTATGGCTAATCTACTCCTTATTTCTTATGATATTGTGGTTCTAACTGAAACTTGGTTTTCTGCTGAAATCCAATCAGATAATTACTTTCCACCACACTATCAGGTTATTAGTTGGGATAAAACTCCCTCCTATTATGGAGGGGGGATACTTGTAGCTGTTAACCAACAATCTATAGGTAGATGCTGTCATTGTATTGATAGTCTCTGTATACCAAATTGTGCCTTTGCTCTTCATATAAAGTATGCCAATGCACAACCCATCACATTGGTAGCCTGTTATCTGTCCCCAGCATTATCCTCTTAACTCTACACACCTTACATGAATTATCTAGCAGCTAAACTGGCAGAGTATAACTCGGTTGTGGTAATTGGGCACTTTAATGTTCTTGGCATTAATTGGTCAACCAGTACCCCATCATATAATGGGATTGGGCTCCTGACAAAGGCAACTTAATTAATGGCATAAGTAACTTTTCTTAAATTGGCCCAACAGAATGAAATTCTTATTGTAAAAGATGGCCTACTGGAACTTTGTTTCTCACATTTACCTTGTACAGTCAGCTCAACGTTTCCACTGTCAAAGCTGGATACTTACCACCCAGCACTGCAAATTACAAAAATATTAATAATCAAGGGTTTTCTTCCCCAATTTCTTCCACTGCTCATGTAAACAGGGCAGCTAGCTATGTGTGGGCCAAGGGTGACTACATCAAGTGGCTCAAGACTATATACTGGGATAGTCTTACCTCATTCTCGGGGGCAGCGAGTTGCATTGGACTCACCAGTTCTCATCTGATCACTGAAGTTAAGCAACGCAAGCCCAGTTAGTACTGACATGGGTGGTTGCTCGGGAAAGCTGGGTACTGCTAGTACCCAATAATCATTGCATTAGTGTAGTGTCTGTGCAGTGTATGCATTAGAACTATGCAGTGGATGGGTCTCTAATGACCTTGTAGTTGACGGGACCTTAAACACCAACAAAAAACCACAACTTAACTCATTCTTGCACCCAGGGATAGCTATTAAGCGGTTCTATTTCATAGTGCAACTTGTAATTGATGAGTACATCCCTACCAAAAACTCTGCTTGACGCTATCCTCAATTTCCTGATTAGTTTAGCTTAGAGTTGATACGTCTAATAAAGCAGAAACAACGTGTGTTTTCTTTAAAAGAGTGACACCCTACTTTCTAAAACTCCTATCATTTTGAAAGCTTACTAGGATATTTTGGCGCCCATTTTTGATAACTTATTTTCCCTCTGCTTTGCGTTCCAGTTTGTTCCTTATGTTTGGAGAACTGCTAATATAATACCAATTTATAAGAGTGGCTCCCATCAAGATTGTTCCAACTATCATCCTATCTCTACCCTTCCAGCAGTGGTGAAGGTTTTTGATTGCATAATCTACAAGAAATTGTAAAGCTGGTGTTCTGCCATTCTTCATCAAGCACAACATGGTTTTTGATGTGGCAGGTCTACCAAAACCAATTTATTGCTACATTTAAACTATATCTCCAAGGCTTTTCAAAGTAGACATCAGGTGGACATGATATATTTAGACCATTGAAAGGCTTTTGATAGGGTTTCTATTCCACTTCTGTTAAATAAGTTGAAGTTCTATGGGTTAGCAGATAAAGTTCTGTCTTTTCTTAGAGCCTACCTTACAAAGTGATGTAATATATTTGCTGATAGATCATTAAAACCAAAAGGATTAGTGGTGAGGGACCTAGGTGTCACCTTGGATACCAAGGTGACCTTTACAGAACACCTTTACCAACAGTTTCTGAAATCAAAGAGGGCATACAATGCCATCAAATATATTAAAAAGATGTCCCAGACTCCCCTGCTACAGGTAAAATTATTTAAAAGTTTGAAAAAGCTAATTAAAACTTCCTGCCTAGTATGCTGGTCATCATTCTAATTCTAATTCATGACACTGCAAGCAGCTTTATTTGGCCAATATGGCAGTGGAGAGACCAACTCTCATTATTACATATGTTACTGAAAAGCTCACAAAACCCTAGGCTTAAATTCCTTTGATCCCTCTACAACACTAGTAATGGTAGGGTGGCTTTTTATTAGGCCCCCACCTTAGCATTTCCAAGGCTATTCTATTGTCGAATAGTCCTTGGTAAGAAAGACCAGTAATATGTGTCTGTCTTTGCCCAAATCTCCTTCAATTTATGCGAATGATTCTTTCTCCCATTTTACTTAGCAGGGGACACACATCCCACCAGAGGTCCATCACACCCCAGCAGCAGCAGACTGATTAACTGTCTTATGCTGATCATGTCAGACACACTATCCCTATGAGAAAACCTGTGGAATACAATTCTTGCTGCCCTCCTCTGTATCCTTTAAATCTCCCAAGATAATTCCTGCCTGAAGAGAAACCAAATTGGACTACCATACTCCATAATTGGTCACACCATTGAAATATATGCTGTTTCCCCCACCTCCCTTGTGCTGTCCAAAAGGACCCTACTAATCAGATGGAGGAATTGACCAGCCCTCCCAAACAATTTATTTATATTATCCTTCCAGGTACCTTGGTTATTTAAAATTAGTCCAAGAAGCTGATGGGTGCCAACTCTCAACCCTTACTCCACCTATATAGTAATCAAAGTCAAGTAGCTCCCTAGATCTGGATATTGTAAGAATCCTACACTTTTTCAGATTCAATGGCAGTTCCCATTTTACACATCAATTGTATATCTTATTGAGATCCTGTTGTAATTGTGTACAGGATGATAACCCCTCATCTAACACCTGAGCAGTCATTGTGTCATCTGCAAATAGTTCAAAGAAGGAACTAATGTCAAATCCTATGTCATTCACATAGAGAATGTACAACAAAGGACCCAAAACACTTCCCTGAGGTACCCCTGATGTGGCTGGTTTCCATTCAGGTGCACTACCCTTGTACATTACCCTCTGTTGTCTATCATGCAGATATGACCTTACCCACTGGGTAACCTTGCGATGTATCCCTAGACTTAACATTTTTGAAATCAGCTTATCATAAAGCACCATGACAAAAGCCTGTTCAAAGTCTAAGAATACAATATCAACCTGCTTTCTGTTGTCTAAAGCCCTTTGATTATAATTCATTAAGCAAGACATTTGAGTGTCGCATGACCTCCCTTTCCTAAATCCATGCTGATTGTTGCTAAGGATGCCATTCTTTTCCAGATATCCCATAATGGAGGGGAATAGGATGTTTTCAAAAACCTTGGATACAGCACTTGTTAATGAAACTCGTCTATAGCACTTAGGGTCTGCTGTGTCTCATGACGTGAAAATTGGTACCACATTAGCCAGTTTCCATGATGATGGAACAATACCTATGTCTAATGACTTTTTAAATATTTCCACCAGGTAAATATTTCCATCATGTAGCCCATCCTTATATATTAGGAGTTAAAAAAATGAACAATAAGGCCCTAGTAGCTGAATCACTATCAAATTATAGAACCTTATCTGGGGAGAGATATTCCCTTTCATTTGAGCAATACATTAGCTAAATTCAGATATTATGGATCTATCGCCTGTGGAATGCGAAAATTGATTCACCAGAATTACTTGAATGTTTGAATATTCATGTACCAGGACACTGTTCCATGCAAGAAATTTTTTATTAAGGCAGGTGATTTTTGAAATCTAATTTTCTGTGCACAAAGGGACTTTCACTTATTGAACTTAAGTATAGATGATTTATTACTACAAATTTATTCATTAAAGAAAAAAGCAATATGCAAATAGTAAAGATGAAGCAATCTTAACTGCGGGACATGAGATCCATTACATCCCTTAAATTACTATAGATAGTAGCACAGTGCCTCTTAATAATAATTATTCAGACCAGGTACTTCAGTATATGTAATTATCTATTGTATTATTTGTAAAGGAAATTCCACCAAATCCCTTTTCCCATCCCTAACACACTTTTTGTAAAACTTTCCAATTCCCCATCAGCGATCATAAGGTTTCTGAACCTGTTTTTGGAAATGTAAAATGTCTCTAATAATAATAATAATAATAATACACTTTTTGCGATATTTTTATTCCTACACATAATAGAATCATAACTTTTATCCAAAATGGAGGGAAAGTGGTAGTCCAATCATGTGAAAATCGTCATGGCTGTAGCTCTAATAGAAATTGAGATAAAGCAAAAAAGAAAAATGAAGTTTTTACATTGAAATCAATGGGAAATCACACTTTGTGCAATATTCTCTCTTCTATACAACATAGAACTTTAACTTTTTGTGAGTATGTAGGAATAAGGTACTCCAATCGTTTGCAAAATGGCATGGCTGTAGCTTTAATAGAAATTGATATTTTGCAAAAAGAGAAATGGAGTTTTTACGTTGAAATCAATAAGAAAACTTTTTGCGATATTTTCTCTCCTATGTAAAACAGAAATAAAATTTTTGCAAAAATGTAGGGAATGAGGTACTCTAATCATGTGCAAAACGGCGTGGCTGTATCTTTGATAGAAATTTAGAAATTGCAGAAAGAAATGGTGTGTTTACATTCAAATCAAAGGAAAATCACACTTTGTGCGACATTTTCTCTCCTATATAAAATAGAACTGTAAATTTTTGTGAGAAGGCAGGTAATGAGGTACTCCAATCATGTGCAAAATGACATTGCTTTAGCTTTATTAGAAATTGAGTTTCTTAAGTTGATTTTAATGGGACAACACACTTTATGCGATATTATCTTTCCTATACATAAGAGGACCACAAATTTTAACCAGGATCTATTGAATGTAATACCCCAATCATTTGCAAGACGGCATTGCTGTAGCTTTAAAAGAAAGTGAAATATAGCAAAAGGAAAAATGAATTTTTTCTACTGAAATCAGTGATATAACCACAAATTTAGGCTAAAATTTAGGGAATGAGGTACTCCAATCATGTTCAAAACGGAATGGCAGTAGCTGTAATAGAAATTGAGATATAACAAACAGAAAAATGAAGTTTTTACGTTGAAATCAATAGGAAAGCACACTTTGAGAGATATTTTCTCTCCTATACGTAGTAGAATAATATTTTTTATTCAGAATGTTGGAAATGTGTACTCCAATCATGCTTAAAACGGATTGGCTTTAGCTTTAATAGAAATTGAGTTATAGCAAAATGAAAAATGGAGTTTTTACCTTGAAATAAATGGGAAAACACGCTGGGCGATATTCTCTCTCCTATACAATATAGAACTGTAATTTTTTTGAGAATGTAAAGAATGACGTACTCAAATCACTTGAAAAATGGCATGGCTGTAGCTTTAATAGAAATTGAGATATAGCAAAAAGAAAAACGGAGTGTTTAGAATGAAATAAATCAAAAAAAAGAATTGTGTGATGTTTTTTCTCCAAAAAACGTTGTTCTGTAAATGTTAGTTAGAATGTAGGGAATGAGTTAGTCCTATCGTGTGCAAAATGGCATGGCTGAAGCTTTATAAGAAATTGTGATATAGCAAAAAGAAAAATGGAGTTTTTACATTGAAATCAAAAGAAAAACACACTTTGTTTGATATTTTCTCTCGTATACAACATAGAACTGTAAATTTTTTTCAGAATTTAGGAAACGAGGTACTCCAATCATGTGCAATTGTTGAGAATGTAGAGAATGACGTACTCCAATTATGCTAAAAACGGCATGGCTGGAGCTTAAATAGAAATTGAGGTATAGCAAAAAGAGAAATGGAGTGTTTACATTGAAATCAATGGGAAAACACACTTTCTGTGATATTTTCTCTCCTATAGAAAAAGAATTTTAAATTTTTGCGAGAATGTAGGGAATATGATACTCCAAGGATGTGCAGAACGGCATGGCTGTATCTTTAATAGAGATTGAGGTATTGGAAAACGAAAAATTGAGTTTTTACATTGAAATCATTGCAAAACCATACTTTGTGCACTATTTTCTCCTGTGTACAACATAGAACTGTAAATTTTTGCCACAATGTAGGGAATGTGATACTCCAACCATGTGGAAGACAGCATGGCTGTAGCTTTAATAGAAATTTAGATATTACAAAAGAAATGTAGTTTTTCCATTGAAATTATTTGGAAAACACACGTTCTGCATTATTTTCTCTCCTATACAGAATAGCCCTGAAAATTTATGCTAGAATGTAAGCAATGTGGCGCACCTATCATTGTCATTACTCATGTTATAATTTATGCTGCAGGAAATTGACATAGGTGTAGCTATGATGGAGATTAAAAAAGTAAAACAAATTTCCAAAACCTATGCATGAAGAGACAGGGCAAACATTTCAAAAAAAAAGTTTCACTAACTAAATATCTTATACATTTCTCCACTACAATGACACAATTAACAATGTATGTGAATGACTACCAGTAGATAAGAACATCAGGATTTCAACCTGTATCTTTAATGTGCCATAAGAATATTGAAAAAAACATTATGATTTTCAACAAAAATCATGTAAAATGTGAAATTTTGTTGTTTATGTAAAGTCTGAAATTTCAGATTATTAGAGTTTCAAACATATTGATTAAACACAAAGTAAGAGTTTTGAAACTAAGGTGTTTTCTGTTTGAAAACTCATATAAAAATTATTATTTCACATACTCCTTACTTCTGTGCTTTATAGTGTGCTAACTTATTGCCAGAATGAATAGGAAGCAATATTCCACACAGTTTCAGAGTGGTATATGTGTGGCATAAATAGAATTGGAAAAGCTGTCAAATGCAGTTCCCATACTTGCTCATTCAGGCAAAATGTGATATTTTTCAATTTCTAGTGCTTTTAGTCTTTGCACTCTTTTTTCCACATTTCTCCACTTCTATCAACACCATGCATCTAAATATTTCCCAGTAGGGAAACATCCCAGGATTTAACATTATTACTCATTTTTAAACCCATATCCTTTTCACAAAGAAGGAATTTATAAAAGGAGATGCATTTTACCATGAAACCATTGGAAAAGTGATATATTTCACTCACGTTTTTCTCATGTGTATTGCACTTCATTTGCATGATTGCAAAGAGAATATCATTTATTCCTAAATAAATTTATTGGAACGCATCACCAATAAAGGGATGAAGTGTTCACATAAGTGATTTAAACCTTATTGTTGCATTGCAGAGTAGGGAAAATTTTCAACTTACAAATGACTTTGTACTGCACTGCTGATCTATGCCTTCAATGACAACCTTTGTAGCTTAGGAGTGATTGACTTTCTGATCAGTTTGGTCAGCTGGCATTAGTAAGCTGATGACCCATAACCTATCAGCAGTGATGAAATTTAATAGTTGCAATTTGGAATAACATTTTTAGAACTAATCATCTACCACACACCCTCCTCAGCCCATGGCTGGGTCAGGTCTGTGAATTCCATTCATCCACCCCTAACTGTCATCAACATACCCCATTCACGTCTCATTCAATGATGGCCACCTGTTCCTGTTTGAACTTGAATTGGAGTGTTTCAATAATATAAAATATACAACAATAGAGAAAGAAAAGCAGTACAGTGCTAGAAATTTCAAGCTGTTGTCTGCATTGATGATCTGCAGAAAGGAGTAGGAGAATGGGCCCTTCAATGCTTGATATTTGCTGATTTTGGAAAGGTTTTGGAGTCCAAACGGAGTCATGGATTAATATCTGGGGGCCTGGTACACAGGGGCTGGAGAAGGGTGTGGGGATGATGATAACATGTATAGTGCTGTGCATATAGGTTATCAACTTACAATCAAATCATGTTACAACTGGACTGTTGGAAACAATTGTGGTCATAACTCAACGACTACCTATAATTGCTAGTCGAATTCAGATATCAATTAGCATGATTAGGCTCAAAGTTAGAGTAATATCTTAAATACTGGAATTGAAATTTATTAAACTGTAATCATTTTGTTAGTAAACTATTTGAGTATTGCATTTTGAACAACAGTAATTTTGTAACTATGGTAAAATGATATAAATTCAATAAAAAACAAAAGTTGAAATATGAAAAAAATGGGTGGGTTGTCAACAGTTATGGCACATCTGGAACTTCATTTTTAATCTGGTAACCACAGTTAAGCATTTTTGAGAAACATCAATGTTTTCTCTACTTTGTCACTTTTCATTATTTTGTAACCTCTTTTCAGTATTATAGGTTCTACTTAATAATGATTACAAGATACACTTTGAGTAATCTAACATAGAGTTGAATACAAAAGAGAAATAACGTTCAGAGTTTGAGAACAAATTCTGTTTTACAATATGTTGTTTGATAAAATGCATTTCATATATAAAATAATATAATTTTAGTTTTTCACATAATTCTTAACATACACAAATTATTTTTTCAATATTTGAATAAACATTTGCCTTTCTAGTATCATTCCATAATCTTATTTCCCAAAAGTTTCTGGAAAAATTTCCATACTTGACATTACCAATTGATAAAGAGGGGGGTATTGGATAGTGTTTATTAACATATGGTTACCATACAAATATGCATACTATTAATTAATTGATTAGTTTGTGTATTGATGTGTAAACCAGGCAGCCATAACAGGGCAACCCCTTAGGAGGCAGCCCATGGGAGATGAGGAGATAGGTGAAAGGAGGAGGAAGAGGGTTAATTTTTTTTGCACCCAACGTTCTTTACCAACCACCCAAGTTGGTATTGACGTGCATGTGCGCTACTTAACTTCAATGATCTAACGGGAATTGGTGTATCCAATGCAACTTGGCTTCACAATGCAACTTCGCCACACACGCTATTATGGCCACACATGCAACTTGGCTGCATATGCTATTATTAACCGTCATTTATTTTGCATTCAAGGACATATTCCAGCAATGACATTGAGCAAGTTCCTTCTTCAAATTTTCTTCACCGACACATTGCTGAAAAGAGAGTGTCAGTCATATGCAAATATAATTTACTATAACGTCAGACGCCAGTATTGGTTTTCAGTCCATATGTGTCTCTAAGTCTTGTAATGAATTACCCCCTGCAGGGGAAATTACTAAACATGACAATGGGTTATTGATGATTTCAAAATGGCCCTACAATCTCCCTGCTAAAAAGTATAAAACTGAAAAGTCTGTTAGGGAGGGAATATTTTGTAGCTGGTAGCCAAAATAGCTATATCTCAAATGCTTATTTATTACTTGTCCTCTGTTTGAGAAGTCAACTAATGACAAAGAATAATTTGCAACTTGCACCATCAATTATGTTTTTTTATTTGAAAATCTCATTGCACAACTCCTGCCACTTCAGTTTACATTCTCATTCCATAGATTGTGTGCTATTTAAAAGCATTAAAATTTTGCCATATTTGGTATGATTTTTATGATTTGGTATTGAGCTGTATTTGGATGTTTCTCTTGGTATGATGGAGATGAAGCTGAAAGATGAAAGGAAAAGATGTTTATTTATCTTATGTCACATAAATTTACACTAGAGTTAATTATGGTTTGTTGTTTGCATCTATTAATAACAGGTAGGCATTTAGAATAGTGGATGTTACATAGCACACCTATAAATAAGGGGTGAATTTTGAAGGAATCATTAACCACTAAAGAAACAACCATGGAAGACAAGAGGACTACTTCAAGTTGTGCACCAGTATTTTAAATTTATAGTAATGTTGAATAAACACATTGAAAAGTAGAAGCCAAATTTATGGATGGGTATTTTTTAAAAGTCATGCAAAGGTTATTTATCAAGCGTTACATATATTTGTGTGGAGCTTAGTTGTGTATCTCAATCCAATGCAAACAGGTGGGCTCTTAAAATAATGCCAGGAGCTGGTGACATCTATAAATATTGGGGAGTGAGGGAGGAGTGAGATAACCCACACTACAGCAATAAGAGGATTAAATAATGCACTAAAACCACATAAGATGGAATGTGAAAAATAAAGATCCCCACTGTGTCAGCCTCTTCAACTAAACTGTATACAGTGAATTATCATTGCCTTTTATGTTATACATCAAGAAGTTGCACACTTGAATTTCGTCATAAGGTATATGTATTATTAATAATATGACATAAATGTATTAAGGAAGTATTCCAGGTTCAAAAACCTGATCTCAACTATTTACCACAATTAGGCAGCATTGTGTAATGGGAGTTCTATGATGGGTGACCACAATTGCATTATCAGTCCTGCAAAAACAATATCAAAAAATTAAAGTGCTTAAATTTCTGATATTGTAATTAAGAGTCAATGATGACTTAAATTGTAGAATGTTATACCAGGGGCCTACTCTTTGGGGATTCTAACTTTTTGTTTTCCATATTTAATCGCAAACATATTTTTTCCTATAGTGATAATTACTTTGCATAACCTCTCTTCCCTGCCCACCATTAAATTTCTAGTTATAACCTCCCCACAATCTTTCAGAAAAGCCAAATTTCTTTTCACAGATGTGAAATGCCAAATCAACTAATTGCCACAGAGAATGTATTTAATCCCATACACCAGTTACATTCCAGTGATTTGAACAAATTGCCAACAGTGCTCCTAACACTTATTCCAGGTAAGATTTATAATTATTATTATGAAATTATTCTGATGGATGAAAATTAAAAAACTCCAAAAACTTTCCTATAACAATTGCAAAATAAAAATCCAATTGGTAATATGCAATGAATCAATGTTGCAAAATTCATATATGTAGAACCCTTGTCCTTTGTAATAATGGAGGCAATGATGACTTATCATAACGTGGATATCTTTAGAAATTTTACTTCCTGATAAATTATTAATATGTACATAAGGAGCAAAGTGTGTAAGAGCCTGGTTCAGAACCTGCAACCAGATATACAAGATACATCCCAATGACGTCAAGAAGATACCAACAGTGCTCTTTATACTAAATCCATGTAAGATTCATTACTATTGTGGAGTAAACATTACGTTAGAGAACAATTAACAATTTCAAATGTTTTTCAAATAATATTTTAAATCAAAAACTATTGATAAAACGCAATGAATAAATGTTGCAAATTATCATTGTAATGATGGAATGTGTGAATAAAAAAGTGCAGTACTTATATGTCAGTTTTTTAAATTCAGATTTGATTGGGAGATAGCTGCTGAAAATTCACTCCCTGATAAATAACTAATGGATGCATTAATAGTAACGACTGTGAGAGGCTGATTCAGAATCTGCAATAACACCACCCCAGGATTAGTATTGTGACCCCAAACACAGGCCATTACATTGCTATACTAAGTGGCACATTGGAGCTAAGAAGTAAAACTGACATCCTGTATTGAATACAACAGCATTTTCACATTACTGAGCTTTCTGCACATACCCAAAAATTCGATTATTTCATTATTGCGTTATTGTGTTTGTGAAGAATTTTCTGAAATAAATAATTCCTATATTTTTCTACTTAAATGCATCTTTTTCAAACAAAGCACCATAATTCAATATTGGATATCGATCTGTGTATTTTAACATTTTACAATTATGAAACAGCATTCACTTTAGGAATACAGCTTTTTCAAAAAAAAAACAATTTCCTGATAACAAAGTGTTATCTCCATTCATCCCCCTTGAAGTAAAATGCGTGAAATTCCAGATGCAAAAAAACTGTAGCAGTTTCATGATGTGAAAAAATAATAAAAGGAATGCTGAATGAAAATCAACAACAGGAATTTCTACATTATCACCCAACTAAGTACTACACAGGCCCAACGTTGCTTAACTACAATGACCAGATGAGAATGGACAATTTCAACACAGCATGACCATTGGCATACATAACGTCAATTTGACTGCTGCTTCTTAATTAATTAATTATTTATTTATACAATTACAAAATCCTTATCAAAGACATGCAGTGCACAACTTTGTTAAATTTACAATAAGAGACAACGATGATTTAAAATACAGAATGTTATGCAAATTGCCTACTTTTTGCTTTCCATATTTCATCACTTATTTATTTCTATTGTGAAGATTACAACATGAAACTTCTCCTCCTCATTCACTGATATATTTCTAGTTATCCCCTCCCCCAGTACATTATGAAACAGCCCACATCTTTAAGAGGGTTTAAATTTCTATATTGACTAATCACTATAGAGAATGTATTTAGTTTGATATACCACTTATATCCTATTGTTGCCGACAAGATACTAATAGTAATCTTCATAGTAAATCAAGATGTAGTGGATGACATATTTCACATGCACGTCTCCTGCATGTCGTATGCCACGTGATTTTTATCCTAAATTCCATGATTTTGAATTTCAAATATTAAAAATCATGTGAATTCATATTATTCTTATTATTCTTATTTTTCAAAGTTTAGAATTTAGTTTCTAAAGTTGTTATCTCTGATACAGTGCAGTACAGACACGTTTTTAATGTCATCCTATTCAGATCCTTGTTTATCTCACTTAAAAGATATAATTTAATTTTTCAGCAGATATGGTTAGCAATCCTCAAGTGTTTTGTGTATAATAAATATTTATTTCGTCTTACTACATTTGCAACGGGAATATTGCAGTTGCACTGCTACAACAAAAGTGGTGAAACACAACGGATTGACCATCCACCACAATTGGTGACCCGGACATGATATTTTTTTTGAAGCAGTGTGTTATAAAATAATTTTTTTGGGATATTGCTAATATCATCATTGTATGGGATATTTTATTTATCAGTTTGATTGAGCGTCTGGACGGTAGAACACATCTTAAAGATTTCTTTATATATATATTTGGGTCCTATTACAATACATAATTAAAATACATAAATAAGAAATTACATAACTAAACCATTGAGATACCAATTGAAATGGATCTTCCCCCTCACATTCCAACTTTTTCTGTGCATGATGGGTTACCTACTAGTGAATACCTATCTATTAATGCGACATATCCAAATAAACTATTCAAGCTTCCAACATTCTGGGCTCAAGACCCAGAAATGTGGTTTGCAACAATTGAATATAGCTTTAGGATTCATCAAATTCGGTCGGATTCAAAAAGGTTTGACCTCACAGTGGATGCCCTGCCACCTGAGATAGTGAGTGATGTGAGAGATCTTATACTCAACCCACCACCTGTAGATGCATACAAGATTTTAAAGGCTGCTGTTACTAAATACAATACACTATCTCAACAGCAAAAACTCCAAAAGTTTCTAACAGATGTCCAGCTTGGAAATTGCAAACCGTCACAATTATTGCCCAGGATGCGACAGTTGGCTGGGGATGTTTCAGCTGGAAATATTTCAATCATCCAAGAACTATTTTTATCATGGCTGCCATGGCAGATTAAGATTGTGTTTTCAACTTTAGATGCCAGTACACCTATTGAGAAGTTGGCTGATACAGACGATAAAATATTTGAAGTAATCTACCCTGCTGTTCCACATTTGGGTGCCATGGTGGATAATCAAAGTGATTCCCCAAAACATTCAACTCACTCTTCAAGAGAACAACTCCACAATTCATCAAATACATCAAATAATGAAATGTTAAAACTCATTTCTCGAGTAGATGACCTGACTGCTTGTTTAAACTTTTTATCATCATCCAGGTGTCATTGTTGTGGGCATAGCTCACAGAGTGCCTCGTGTTATCATTCTTCCTCATGGCGGAGGGGATCAGCTAATCAGTTGGATCATACCCCTCAACAACAGACCCTTTGCTTGTATCATAAGACCTTTGGTAAGGCCACCAAGAAATGCAAGGCACCTTGTAACCAGGGAAACATAGACACCCTTCATTGCTAGAGTTGGGGAATGGAGGTTTCAAGAGCCAGACATTTTTTACCAGAAAAGTCAGAAATTTTTCGTAGATACTGGAGCAGACCTTAGCGTAGTTCCAAGATGCACCATTTCTCCTCTGCCTTGCAAGCCTCAAGATTTACAACTTTTTGCTACCAATCGCTCGGCTATAAAAACATATGGCCATCATCGGCTATGCTTAGATTTGGGGCTGTGGTGAGCATTTTCATGGGATTTTGTCATTGCAGACGTCTCTCATGCAATTATTGGTGCCGATTTCTTGGCTCATTTTGGGCTAGTTGTTGATGTTGGTCGCCAAATATTGAGTGATAGGATGACTGGTCTTGAAATTCTTGGAATTGGCCTGCGACATTCAGTTTTCCATCAGGGGCTGTCTTCCATATTACCAGCCACGGATTCCCACTGTAAATACAAGGACATAACAATACCAAAACCCGTTTCAAATCAAGTTCCACATGATGTCTTCCATCATATCATCACAACTCCTGGTCCTCCTTGCCATGCTCATGTCATGCGTCTGGATCCAGTGCGGTCATATGTAGCCAAAGCAGAATTTCAGGCTTTAAATGCAGCTGGCTATATTAGACCTTCTAGTAGTCCTTGGTCCAGTGCATTACACATGGTACCAAAAGATAACACTTGGAGACTTGTGGGTGACTTAAGGGTTCTGAACGCTCGGACTATTCCAGACCGTTATCCAGTGCCTCATTTAATGGATTTCAACTCACAACTCAATGGAGCACGTGTTTTCTCAAAACTGGATTTGACAAAGGCCTACCATCAAATTCCCATCGCACCAGAGGACGTTTCCAAAACTGCAGTTATTATGCCGTTTGGACTATTTGAGTATGTTAGAATGCCCTTTGGGTTACAAAATGCAGCTCAAACATTCCAGCGGTTCATGGACATGGTTCTAGGAGACCTTACTTTCATTTATACATATATAGACGACATCCATGTTGGTAGCAAGGATGATGAACAACATGTATTGCATTTACACCAAGTTTTTGAACGTCTGCAAAATTATGGATTGACGTTAAATCTCTCAAAGTGTGAATTCAGAAAATCTTCTTTGGATTTTTTAGTCCATAAAGTCACTGCTCAAGGAATCAGCCCCCTTCCAAAAAAAGTATTGGTTATAAAAGATTTTCCTCGGCCTGAATCTCGACGGTCACTTCGACATTTCTTAGGCCTTATTAATTTCTTTCCCCGTTTCGTATCACATTGAACTACCATTTTGCAGCTGTTAAATGCAATGTTGAGTGAGAAAACAACCAAAAATACATAATTAGTTTGGTCTACCATAGCAGAAGATGCATTCTTTAAAATCAAAAATGCGCTTTCTGATGCAGTCCTCTTAGTTAATCCTCACCCCAATCCTAACACCCAAATAGCACTGTTTACAGACGCCTCAGACATTGTGGCTGGTCTGGTGTTGCAGCAATTGGTGGAGGGTGAATAGCGTCCGTTAAGTTTTTTTTCCAAGAAGTTTAAGCCACCTGAAATTCACTATAGTAACTTTGGGAGGGAACTGTTGGCAGTTTATCTTTCTGTCAAACACTTTCGTTACTTCCTTTATGATCTTTATGGATCATAAACCCCTTATTCACTCCATGGCTACTAAACTCGACCGTCACTCACCAAGGGAAGCACGTCACATAACCTTTATTGCAGAATTTACTACAGATATAAGACACCATCATGGTACAGACAATCTTGTAGCTGACACACTCTCTAGGACTTCCATACATGTTCTAGAACCATCTGTTAGTAATGTCACCTTGGAACAGCTCAAGTTAGCTCAAGATAGTGATCCAGATTTTCAACAATTCTGAGAGAATCCTCTCTTTTTTCATATCCAACTTGTTCCTTTTCCTGGTTCCAATCTGAGCCTCTCCTGTGATGTTACCACTGCACAGCCTCATCCAGTTGTTCTGCCTTCTTTGCATTGAGCCATTTTTGATCAGTCACATCAGATATCACATCCTGGAGTTTCTGCCACACGAAAACTTATTGCCCAATGTTACATTTGGCCATCTTTGAAAAAAGATGTAGATGAGTGGACACTTGCATGTGTTCAATGTCATCAAAGCAAGGTTCACCGACATGTTTCAATACCAGTTGGCATTTGTACTCCACCATCAGCAAGATTTGACAAAATACACGTTGATATCATTGGACCATTGCCTCCATCCATAGGTCATCATTATCTTCTCATGTGTATTGATCGGTTTACTCACTGGCCAGAAGCCATTCCGATTGTAGATACTACAGCTACTACTGTTTCTAATGCTCTCATCATGCATTGGATCTCAAGATTTGGTATACCCTCTACCATTACAACTGATAGAGGAGCACTGTTTGACTCTCTTTTGTTCTCTAACTTGTGCAATATCTTAGGAGCTTGACACATACAAACAACATCTTACCATCCAGCTGCAAATGGTTTAATTGAAAGATTTCACCGCAAACTCAAGGCTTCTTTAAAAGCTACCTCTTATCATGGTAGGGTTACGTTGTGCTGCAAAAGAACAGTTACAGTCTACACCAGATGAAGCCATTTATGGCACAATCCTTCTCCTTCCCGTGGGACATGTTTGTGACTGAACAATGTACTTTACCCTTTGTCGATTTCATTAACAGTTTACATTTTGGGATGCGAGCTTTGCTGTACAGTCCACCATGTCTATCCAACACACGGTCAATTTTTCAGTCCCCATCTTTGGGAACTGCAACACACGTGTTCGTGCATCATGGGGCAATTACTCATCCATTGGTACCTCCATATGATGGTCCTTTCAAAATTCTACAGCATTCTGAAAAGTATTTCACTTTAGATCTGAATGGGTGACACCATAATGTGTCAATGGACCGACTTAAACCTGCTTTTTTTTAATGATGTCAGTGTGGATCAGCATCTCCCATCCACACCTATTTCCTCTGGAACTACAAACGTCCTTTCTCGACTTAGACCATGTCAACGTCACGTACATTTCGCTTTCCCTTTGCTCACTCAATTTCTGGCAAGGGATTAGTGTAGTGGATGACATATGTCACATGCACATCTCCTGCATGACGTATTTCACGTGATGGCTATCCTAAATTCTATGATTTTGAATTTCAAATATTCAAATTCATGTGAATTCATATTATTCTTATTATTCTTATTTTTCAAATTTTAGAATTTTGTTTCTGCAGTTGTTATCTCTGATACAGTGGAGTAAAGACGCGTTTTTAATGTGATCCTATTCAGATCCTTGTTAATCTTACTTAAAAGATATAATTTAATTATTCTACAGATATGGTTAGCAATCCTCAAGTGTTTTGTGTGTAATAAATATTTATTTCGTTTTAGTACATTTGCAACAGGAATATTACATTTGCACTGCTATAACAAAAGTGATGGAACGCAACGGATTGACCATCCACCACAAAGATCAGATACATCTGGATTGTGTAGAAAATATGATGTTACATACGAATAAAATACTCCAAACCTTTTCCAATAAGATTTTTGAATTAACAAACTATGGATAACATGCAATGAATAAATGTTGCAATATTCACATATGTAGAACTCTTCACGTTAGTAATGATAGAGTGTGTGAACAAAAATGTGCTGTACTTATATTTTAGTTTCTGAGATGTAGATTTGGATGGGTGAATGATGCCAGAAATTCACTTCCTGATAAATAACATATGTGTACATTAAGAGTAAAGATGGTGAAAAGCTTGTTAAGAACCTGCAATAACACCATCCCAAGATTAGTATGAGCCAAAGCAAATGCCAATATATTACCATGCTTAGTGGTACATTGTAGGGGTGAAGTAAAACTATTATGTCTTGACTTCAACAATATATGCAGAATAATGAGCATTCCGTACTATGTGAAAATCACAAATTCCCTAAAATTGGGAGGAAATAACACTGTAGATTGGACGTCTATTTTATTGTTTTACAAATAAATTTTGTGTTTGTTATCATTTTCATGAAATAAATAATTGCTGTGTTTTTCCATTAAACATGCTTCATTTTCAATCAAAGAACCAATATGCAATGTGGGAAATCAAACTGTGTATATTAACCTTCTACAATGATGTAACAGCATTCACTTTTGGTATACAGCTTTCTCATTAAAACAATATCCTGATCCAAAAATTTTATCTCCATTAATCGCCATTGAAGCAAACTGCATGAATTTCCAAATCCAAGAAACTCTGACAGTTTCATGATGTGAGAAATAACAAAAGAAATGCCGAAAGCAAATCAGCCAATAGCACCAGGAATTCCTAACTGATAACCCATTTCAGTACTACCCTGGCCCAATGTTGCTTAACTGCCGTTACCAGACAAGAACTGGTGCTTTCAACATGGTATCACCATTAGCAAACATAGCATCTTCAAACTGCAATTTTGCTATTAATTAATTGTGTATTATTACAACTACAAAAACCTTATCAACAACGTGATTTGCACAACTTTCGGATATTTTAAATAAGAGGCAATGATGATTTACATTATAGAATGTTATGCCAGTGACCTACTGTTCGCAGATTTTAACTTTTTGTTTTCCACATTTCATCACTTATTTATTGCTATTGTGAAGATTATTACTTGGAACTTCTCCTACTCACACACTGTTATGTTTCTCATTATCCACTACCTCAGTAACATTCCAAACAGCCCAACATCCTTTTATGGGTTTAAGTTGCCAAATTGACTAATGTCAATGGAGAATGTATGTAGTCTGATATACCAGTTATATCCCATTGATGCCACAAAATACTTATAGTACTCTTCATAGTAAATTATATAGAAATACATCAGTATTGTGTAGAAAATATGATGTTACATAGGAATAAAATACTCCAAACCTTTTCTCATAAGATTTTTAAATTAAAGAACTATTGATAACGTTCAACAAATAAACATTGCAATATTCTCATATGTAGAACTCTTCACATAGGTAATGACAGAGTTGGATAAACAAAAAAGTGCAGTATGTATATGCCACTTTTTGAGATGAAGATTTGGATGAGTGAAAGCCACTAAAAAGTCTCTCCCTGATATATAACTTATGTGTACATTGAGAGTAAAGACTGTGAAAAGCTTGTTCAGAACCTGCAATAGCTTGAAGTGTGAATATTATGTGAATAGTGTGAAGATTATGAAAATCTGGTTAAGAACATGCAAATATGCCACCCCAATATTAGTATTAGCGTAAGCACATGCCAATATATTGCAAGGCTTAGGGGCACATAGGAGGTGAGAATTAAAACCATTATTTCATGTTAAATTCAACTACATTTGCAGACTAATAATCATTCTCTACACTGTGGAAATCCAATTAACACATGCATAGAGTCCTTATTTTGAAAATACATTTATATTGTAAGGAATAAGATTGTAGATTGGAAGTTTACTTCATTTTTGAAAAAATCACTTTGCATTTGTTATGAAAATTTTTGCCAGTGTGTAGGGAATTTTGTAGTCCATTCATAAGCAAAATGACATGGGTTTAGCTCTAACAGAATTTGAGATATGGCAAAATATCGTTTTCCATTAATATCAATGGAAACACACACTTTGTGCATTATTTTCTCTCCTAAACATCCCAGAATTGTCAATTTTGGCCAGAATGTGGAGAATGCTGCACTCCATGCCTATGCAAAACGGCATGGCTTTACCTTTAGTAGAATTGAAATATTACAAATAATGAAGTTTTTCCATTAAAATCAATAAAGAAACACTGTGTGGTATTTCCACTGTGATAAATCTTTGAACTGTAAATTTTTAACAGAATGTAGGGAACGCAGTACTATATGTACAACAACACACGTTGCACGTTATTTTCTCTACTAAACATCACACAATTGTAAATTTTGCCAAAATTTAGAGAATGTGCTACTCCTTGCCTTGGCCAAATGGAAGGGCTGTAGCTTTAATAGAAATTGAGAAATTATAATACTATGAAATTTTTTTATTGAAAACAATGGGAAAACACACTTAGTGCATTATTATAACTCATATAAATCAAGAACTGTAATTTCTTGTCAGAATGCAGGGAATGTGGTAGTTCTTGCCATCGTAAAACGGCATAGCTGAAGCTTTAATAGAAATTGAGATATTGCAAAAAAAATAAAGTTTTTCCATTGAAATAAATGGGAAAATTCACTTTGTGAGTTATTTTCTCCCCTGTACATCTTACAACTGTAACTTTTCACCAGAATGTAGAAAATGTGGCCCTCTGTTCAATTGCAAAACGGCATTGCTGGAGATTAATTAGAAATTTAAGTGCTACCAGGAAATGATGTTTTTTCATTGAAATCAATGGGAAATCACACCTTGAGCAGTAGTTTCTCTCCAGTGCATCATAGAACTGTAAATTTTTGCCACGATGTAAAGAATGTGAAACTCTATGCCTATTCAAAAAACGCATAGCTGTAGTTTTAAAAGAAATTAACATATTGCAAAAAAACGAAATTTTTTTCAATAATCTCAATAGGAAAACTCACTTTCTGCATTATTTACTATCCTACGCATCATAGAACACTGAATTTTTGCCAAAATGTAGGGAATGTGGCTTTCCATGTGTGAAAACACACTTTGTGTATTATTTTTTCTCCTATGGATCACAGAACTGCAAATATTTCCCATAATGTAGAGAATGTGGTAGTTCATTCATTTACAAAATGTCATGGCTGTAATTTTTCCAGAATATACAGAATGTGGTACTCCAATTATGTGGAAAACGGCATGGCTGAAGATTTAATAGAATTGAGATATTGAAAAATGAAAAATGAAGTTTTTCAAATTAAATCAATAGGAAAACAAACTTTGTGTGATATTTTCTCTCCTATACATAATACAACAATACGTTTTGGCCAGAATGTTGGGAATGTGGTACTCCAATCATTTGCAATATCTTTTTGTAGCTTTAATAGAAATTCGGATGTAGCAAAAGGAAAAATGAAGTTTTTTCATTGAAATCAATGGGAAAACGCACTTTGTGCGATATTTTCTCTCCTATATAAAAATAGAACTGTAAATTTTTTGTCAGAATGTAGGGAATGTGGTACTCTAGTCATGTGCAAAATAGAATGGCTGAAGCTTTAATAGAAATTAAGATATAGGAAAAAGAAAATGAAGTTTTTCCTTTGAAATTACATTCTTACAATTTTACATTTGACCTCCACTATAACAGGAAGATCCCTCATGAAGTTGATTCATGGGGTGCAAAAGGGGAAAAGCTTAAACATGAATTTCCCACGTTTCTAATCATAAATTCAGGATATAGTTTTCATGATTTTGATACAGTAGGTAGTTCTAGAAAAGCGAACCATAATTGCACTCTGAGTATGAAAATAGCAAAAAATTTAAAAATGCCAATTTAAAATGAATTTAGAGAAAATACTCTAGAATAAGTTAGAATATAAAGAAAAAAACGGAAAAAAAATGAAATCCTAATATCTTAATAATGTAATCAGAATTCTGACATTGAGACACCGTTGAAAATAAATATTAATAAAAACGTACTATAACCCCACAACCCAACCCACACAGCACCAGATTGTTTTATCCCTATTTCAATACATTGCTTAGAAACGATTTCACTTTTCTTTTTAAAATATATATGGGTTTATATAAATCATCAATACCAAGGTAGAGACTATTAAAGTCACGTTGAGCCTGATATAATGTGTTCCTCAAATCTCCTGCATCAGCAAAAATTGCATTTGATGTGAACCATGACTTGGAACTCAAACACAATCAGTTAAGTAAATGTGGGCAATTTAATTTGTTATCCCATAGGCGGTAAAGCCAAACAATCCTACAATATATAATAAGATTTCTGAGTGTAAGAACCTCCATTTAAGGGGCATTCATAGATATTGTTATGTGCCTATCTTGAGCTGGATCAATGTCTCTTGCTTTGTCATACAACTTGACATAATTTCAAAACAAAGGAATGGTCACATGTAGACCAACACATAACCCTATATGTTATGATTGGTTTAATCATCGAATCAAATAACCAGGACTGAAGTCCTGGAAATAAATGCATACTCTTAATATTCTGCACAGCACCATAGATCCTTTTTAAGTATAAATATAACTGCTGAAGATGTAGCTGATAGGTTAATTTTCTATCTAAAACTATCCCCAAATCTCTAATCAACTGTATACATGTAACATGTACCCCATTCTAGAATGAATAGGGGTATAGTATAGCGGATCATGTCCAGTGAAAAGTTATAATTGCAGATTTGTTATAATTTAATTACTGGTTATTTGACAACAGCCATTGTTCAACTACTCGGATGGAACTTCAGATAACTTCAGATAACCTCTTTAGATAACTTCAGGTCTTCAGCGAATGCAAAAGGAATGATCTGAGAGCTAAGTTGGCAAAAAAGATCATTAATGTAAATATTAAATGCCAATGGTTTTATAGTACTGCCCTGAGGAATACCCATCACTTTTTGGCAATGATTCTGGCTTAAAACGCCCTCAATTTTAACATAGTTGTAACGTTCTGCTAAATAATGTCCTATGAAACTGTTTAAATCCCCCAATAAGCCATACTATTCCAATTTTTTCAATAGTAGTGTAATGGACACTGTATCGAAGGCTCTAGAGATATCTAAATATAGTGCATCTAACTAACGCCATTTTTAAACGCATTAGTTATATTGTCAATGTGCATCAATAAATTTGATTTACTTGACTTATTGGCTTGAAAACCATGTCAGGCAGGGTGTAAAAATTTTCTACTGTAAGGAAATAATTAAGGAACTAATTAGTAAGGAAGTAAGTAAGGAACTAATTAAGGAACTAATTAGTCCAAAATCTTTGCAAAAGGTGATAAAATTATAATTGGGTGGTAATTGGCCAAACTTGCCCTCAATCCACTTTCATAAATAGGTAATTCACAAACAGTCCTCCAAATCTGTGGATCTGTATGAGTTTGTAAAGAGAAGTTAAAAAGTCTTCTAGGGTAGGTGATATTAGGTCATGGTGAGCCTTGATTAGAAGTGAAGGAATACCATCAGGGCCTAAGGTAAATGAGTAGTGCAACCTTCCAATAGCCCAATTCACCTAAGATATGGATATACTGTTGATATTGAGATTCATCTCACCATCAGGTAAAATCAAAGGATAATCGTTTCCTAGGAACTGGGGTGAGCCACATCTTTCAAGTTGACCAAGGAATGCAAAATCTCAGCCACTTCTTGGTGGTCAGTGACAAGATGGCCATCAATGCAGAGAGCCAATCTATAATCACATTGCCTTGACAATCTGTTGTATTGTTACCAAAAACGTTTAGATGAGTTATGGCTAGCAGCCATGTTTTCCATAAACTGACATTGGTCCCTAATCAACATCTGTTTTACCAGAGCTCTGAGCCTAGAAAACTGCTGGTATCTTGAGGAAGAGGGATAACGTTTATTTCAGCTATAAAGGCAGCGTTTAAGCTTAATCAGCTTAATTACTTGAAAACTAAACCAAGTGGGATAGTAGGGTGACTCTGGATAGCACACAAATTACCTTGGCTTCTATGATTATTATGGGGGTACCCTGTGCTCTCAACCTCACTGCCAGCCTTAAACTGTACAGTGGATGACTGTTTGTCCTGAGGATTTGAGAGCTTAGGGTGATCAGCTGAAGCCACGTAAGCATAGGATTTTTAAAACTTAGTGTTAGTAGCCTTTTCTGGTGTGATCCCCCAGTTTAGAAATATATGACCATAGCAACTTCAATTTCTGGACCACGATCTCACTCGATGCCACCTACTCACTTAGAAACTTGGAAAGTTCAAAGACTGGCTTCTGACTTGGTTATTCTGATAGATAGTAAGGATTTAAGATTAAAAAGTTTTAGTTGATGATCACGTGATGGATCCAAATCGAGTGAAAATGAGTGCCCTGCTTTACCAGGAGTAATTCCCCCATAGACTGATAGGCAACCCTTACATTTAAAACTAGCTGTCATTAGCAGAGCCTAATTGGGCGTTACATTTAGACAATCAGTATGTGACTTTTCAAGCAAATTATACATTTAATAGTCGATTTAAGTGGATAGATGTCTTTCCTACAAACTAAACAACACTTGAGGCGCCTTCATGGTGACAGCAGCCAAAGGGCATCCAGACGACTCTGTACCCCTTAGCAGATAGTGATGACAAAAACAGCAGATGATTACACAGCTGCTTTACTTAGAAATATGTAATAAGCCTACGTGCAAGTAGCTGGCCTCAGATGGCTGTCAGTCAGCCCAGCGATAGGCCAGACGCGCCAAAACACAGTAACCAATATTTAAGCCCAATACCTCTCAGTTCACAGAATTTCTTAAAAACGCTTATTAGGAAGAACAATCTAACACACAACTAACCAACCTAGCAGTTCTGCCAGGTGATCAAAAAATAAACACATGTTGTGTGATATTTTCTCTCCTATACTTAATACAAAAATAAATTTTTGCCAGAATGTTGGAAATGTTGTACTCAACCATTTGCAAAATGGCATTGCTGTAGCTTTAATAGAAATTGAGATATAGGAAAAATAATACAGAAGGCTTTCCATTGAAATCAATGGGAAAACACACGTTTTGTGATAATTTCTCTTCTATATAAAATAGAACTGTAAATT
>JAAFCE010009125.1:671928-684279 GCA_013389805.1 Trigoniulus corallinus | reverse complement strand
AAATTGAGATATAGGAAAAATAATACAGAAGGCTTTCCATTGAAATCAATGGGAAAACACATTTTTTGTGATAGGTTCTCTTCTATATAAAATAGAACTGTAAATTTTTGCCAGAATGATAGAATTTTGTAATCCAATCACGTGCAAAACGGCATTGTTGTAGCATTAACAGATAATGAGATGTAGCAAAAAAAAAAAAATCAAGAATTTCCAATGAACTCAATAGAAAACCACACTTTCTGGTCTACTTTCCCTCCTCTACATGACAGAATTGTAAATTTTCGCTACTATGTAGAGAATGAGGTACTACAATCATGTGCAAAATGGCATTGCTGTAGCTTTAATAGAAATTGAGATATAGCAAAAGGAAAAATGAAGTTTTTCCATTGAAATCAATGATAAAAACTCTTTGTATGATACATTCTCTCCTATACATGATAAAATTGTAAATTTTGGGCAGAAAGTAGAGAATGTAGTACTTCAATCATTTGCAAAACAGCATGGCTGTAGTATTAAAAACATTGAGATAAAGCAAAAGGAAAAATGAAGTTTTTCTATTGAAATACATAAGAAAACACACTTTGTATCCTTTCTCTCCTATATTTATTAGAAATGTAAATATTGGCCAGAATTTGCTTATTATGTATAGGAAAGAAAATATCACAAATATTAGTTTGGGTTCCTATTGATTTCAATGGAAAAACTTTGTTTATCCTTTTGCTATATATTTCGATTTGCATTAAAGCTACAGAAATGCCGTTTAGCATATGAGTAAAGTTCCACATCCTCTACATTCTGGTAAATATTTACTGTTCTATTTTGTGTAGAAGGGAAAATATCACCCATTGTGTGTTTTCCCATTCAGTTCAATGGAAAAATTTTTTTTGCTATATCTCAGTTTATATTAAAGCTACAGCCAAGGTGTATTGCATGGGATTGCAGTACCACATTCTGTAGAAAATTTACAGTTCTATGATCTTTGGGTGTCAAATCGCTCAAAGTGTGATTGGGATACCAAATTCCCTACATTCTGGTCAAAATTTACAGTTCTATCATGTATACAAGAGAAATTAAAGAAAGTGTGTTTTCCCATTAAATTTTTCTTTCTGCTTTATCTAAATTTCTATTAAAGCTACATTCATGACGTTTTGCACATGATTGGAGTACCACATTCCCAACATTTTTACAAAAATTTATGGTTCCATTACGTATAGGAAAGAGCATATCCCACCGTGTGTTTTACCATTGATTTCAATGAGAAAAACTTTAATTTTTTTTGCTATTTCCCTATTTTTTTAAAGCTACAGCCAAGCTTTTTTGTGCATGATTGAAGTACCATATGCTCTACAATCCAGCCATAATTTACTACTCTATCATGTATAACAGAAAAATAATGCTAAAAGTCTGTTTTCCCATCTACTGGAGCTACAACCATGCTGTTCTACACATGATTGGAGTACCACATTCCCCCCATTCTGTCCAAAATTTTATGTTCTCTCATGTATAGGAGACAAGATACACAAAGTGTGTTTTCCTATTGATTCCAATGTGATTCTTTGTGCTTTATCTCAAATTCTATTAAAGCTACAGCTATGCCGATTTGCACGTGATTGAAGTAGCACATTCTATTTTACATAGGAGAGTAAATATATTGCACAACGTGCGTTTTGCTATTGATTTGAATGGAAAAACTTCATTTTTCTGTTTGCTATATCTCAATTTCTATTTAAGTTACAGCTATGTCGTTTTCCACATGATTGGTGTACCACATTCCCTATTTTCTGACAACAATTCACAGTTCTCTGTAGTTTATGAGAGAAAATATCACAATTTGTGTTTTTGAAATGATTTCAATATAAAAACTCGATTTTTTATTCTGGTATATCTCAATTTCTACTAAAGGTACCCCCATGCCCTTTTCCACATGATTGAAGTACCACATTCTCAACGTTTCAGATAAAAATTATGATTTTATTATATATAGGTAAGAAATTATCTCACAATGTGTGTTTTCCCATTGATTTCAATGTAAGAACTCCAATTTTCTTTTTGATATATCTCAATTTCTATTAAAGTTAGAGCAATGCCATTTTGCACATGACTGAAGTACCTCATTCTCTACATTCTCAAAAAAATTTACAGTTTTATGTTTCACAGATGAGAAAGAATCTCAGGATGTGTTTTTTCCTATTGTTTTCAATGTATAAGCTCCATTTTTTCTTTTTGCTCTTTCTCAATTTCTATTAAAGCTACAGCCATGCCATTTTGAATATGATTGGAGTGCCACATTCTAAAACCTGATAATGGTTATGATTGTATTATGTATAGGAAGGAAAATATCGCACAAAGTTTTTTTCTTATTGATTTCAATATAAAAACAGCAATTTCCTTTTTGCTATATGTCAATTTCTATTAAAGCTAGAGCCATGTGGATTTGTGCATGAATGGAGTATTTTATTCTCCACATTATCATAAAAATTTACTGTTGTATGTTGTATAGGAGAGAAAATATCGCATAAAGTGAGTTTTCCCTTTGATTTCAATGTGCAAACTCCATTATTCTTTTTGCTATATTTAAATTTCTATTAAAGCTACAGCCATGCCGTTTTGCACATGATTGGCGTACCTCATTACCTTCATTCTCACAAAAATTTACATTTCTATGTTGTATAGGAGAGAAAATATTTTACAGTGTGTTTTCACATTGATTTCAATGTAAAAACTCCATTTTCGTGTTGCTATATTTTTATTTCTATTAAAGCTACAGCCATGAGTTTTGCCAATGATTACAGTACCACATTCCCAGCATTCTGGATAAAAGTTATGATTCTGTTACATATAGGAAAGAAAATATCGCACAAAGTCTGTTTTCCTATTGATTTCAATGTAAAAACTCCATTATTTTTCTATATCTCAATTTCTATTAAAACTACAGCCATGCCTCGTTTCACAAGATATGAGTACCTTATTCCTTACATTCTTGCAAAAATCTACAGTTCCGTGTTGTATAGGAGATAAAATATCTTACAAATTGTGTTTTCCCATTGATTTTAATGTAAAAACTTCACTTTTCCTTTTTCTATATCTTAATTTCTATTAAATCTACAGGCATCCCGTTTTGCACATAATTTGAAAACCTTATTCCCCAGTTTCTTGCTAAAATTTACAGTACTATGTTGTATAGGAGAGAAAGTATCGCATAGTGTGTTGTTTTATTAATTTCTATTTAATGCTAAAGCCATCCCGTTTTTCACATGATAGGAGTACCTCATTCCCTACATTCATAGGAGATAAATATCGAGCAAAGTGTTTTTTTCTATTTATTTCAATGAATAAACTCTATTTTTGTTTTTCCTATATCTCAATTTCTATTAGAGCTACAGACATGCCGTTTTGCACATGATTGGAGTACCACATAGTAGAGAAAATATCGCACAAATTGTGTTTTCCCGTTGATTTCAAAAATTGAGATATAGCAAAAAGAAAAATGGTATTTTTACATTGAAATCAATGGGAAATCACATTGTGCGATTTCTTCTCTTCTATAAAACATTGATCTGTAAATTTTTGCCACAATGTAGGAAATGAGGTACTTTATGTTCTTTCAAATGCTCAAACAAGGTATAGCAAATTAACTTATGGTTTAAACGTGTCACAAAAGTTTTAATTGATACAGTTTAGGAGGCACAACAAGATCAGGAAAACCACCCAACCCTGAAATGACTGGGACTGTGGGGTGACTGGGTAACATACAAATAACCTTGGCTTTTATGACAACATAACTGTAGCTTTAATAGAACCTGAGATATAAAAAAAAGAAAAATGGGGTTTTTAAATTCAAATCAATGGGAAAACACACTTTGTGTGATATGCCAAATGTAAAGCCTATCACACTCTTACTCAGTTATTTTTCCCCTGCCCTGAGAGTTGCCGAATTCACAGCATCCATTGAAGCTTTAACTACAAATTTGGCCTTTTGCTCTTCAGTCATTCTTTTGGGGGACTTAAATGTCCTACTGATTGACTGGACCTCTCTGATTCCCATTTATTTATGCTCAGCCAACAGGAGAAAACCTACTGCCTTGATTGCCTTGGCAGGTGTCACAAAATTTCATCAATTAAAAAGGATCTACAACCATAAATGGCGTTTACTGGATCTATGCATCAGTGACTTGCCTGTGTTATTGTAGGAGGCACCTCATCTTTCAAAATTGGATGGCCAACATCCTGCCTTTCATCTCTATCTTCAGCTCACCTATGTTTAGTCAAACATCAGTTTATTTAAACCTCACTGGTTTTACAATTGGGTCAGAGGTAATTTTGTAAATTTATATATCAATTACAAACAGCAAATTGGTTCAACCTACAAATGCTAGAATATCCTAAGGCAAGAGTTGACTCTTTCTACCAGACCATCCAGAAAGCTATTTCAGACTATATTCGAGTGAAGCATCCACAGATGAATCGCTCATACTGTCTTTCCTGGTTTAGTTTTCAAGCAATTAAGCTGATTAAGCTTAAACGCTGCTATTAGAGACGAAATAATCGTTATCCCTATCCCTCAAGATACCAGCAGTTTTCTAGGCTCAGTGCTCTGGTAAAACAGACGTTGATTAGGGACCAATGTCAGTTGATGGCCAACATGGCTGCTAGCCATAACTCATCTAAATGTTTTTGTCAAAATACAACAGATTGTCAAGGCAACGTGATTATTGTTTGGCTCTGTGCATTGATGGCCATCTTGTCACTGACCACCAAGAAATGGCTGAGATTTTGCATACATTTTTGTCAACTTACAAGATGTGGCTCAACCCAGTTCCTAGAAAGCAATTATCCTTTGATTTTACCTGATGGTGAGATGAATCTCAATATCAACAGTATGCCATATATTAGGTGCATTAGGCTATTGGAAGGTTGCATTCCTCATTTACCTTCAGCCCTGGAGGTATTCCTCAAGGCTTACTGTGATCTACTATCACCTATCCTAGCAGAGTTTTTTAAATTCTCCTTACAAACTCATACAGTTCCTCAGATTTGGAAAACTGTTCATGAATTACTTATTTATGAAAGTTGATTAAGGGCGAGTATGGTCAATTACCACCCAATTTAAATTTTATTACCTTTTGCAAAGATTTTAGAAAAGATTATTTGGCATTCCCTGAAGATCTGAAACTATCTAAAGAGGTTGTTAATATAATTAATGACAGAGTGATAAATGATTCCACCTGAGTGGTTGAACAATGGCTGTTGTAAAATAACTTGTCATTAAATTTTAACAAATCTGCAATTATAACCTTTCATTGGATATGATCCCTTATACTATACCCCTATTCATTTTTGAATGGGGTACATGTTACACGTATACAGTTGATTAGATATTTGGGTATAGTTTTAGATACAAAATTAAACTACCAGCTACATCTTCAGCAGTAACATTTAAACGTAAAAAGCATCAATGCTGCTGTGCAGAATATTAGTAGTATGAATTTATTTCAAGGAATTCAGTCCTGTTTATTTGATTGGTTGATTAAACCAATCATAACATATGGGCTTATGTGTTGGTCTACATGTGACCACTCCTTACTTTTGAAATCTGTCAAGTTGCATGACAAAGCATTAGACAATAATCCAGCTAAAAATAGGCACATAACAATATCTATGAATGCTCCTCAAATGGAGGTTTTTTAACTCAGAAATCTTATTTTATATTCTAGGATTGTTTGGATTTACCGCCAAAGGGATAACAAAATAAATTTCCCACATTTACCTAACCCATTGAGTATGAGTTCCAAGTCGTGGTTCACATCAAAGGCAATTTTTGCTGTTGCAGGAGACTTGAGGAACACAAAATATCAGGCTCAACGTGACGTTAATAGTCTCACACTGGGTATTGATGATTTATCTATACATTTTAAAAAGAAAAGGGAAATCTTTCCTAAGCAATTTATTGAAATAGGGATGAAACAATCTGGTCCTTTGTGGGTTGGGTTGTTGGGTCATAGTACTTTTTTTATTAAAATATTTTTTTCACAGGTGTCTCGATGTCAAAATTCTGATTACTGTATTAAGATATTAGGATTTCATTTTATTCCGTTTTTTCTTTATATTCTCACTTATTTTAGATCATTTTCACTAAATTTATTTTACATTAGCATTTTTTATTTTTTTGCTTTTATAATACTAAGAGTGCACTTATGGTTCACTTTTCTATTACTAGCTACTGTTTAAAAATCATGAAAACTAATTACTAAATTTTGATAAAAAACGTGGGAAATTCATTTTGAAGCGTTTCTGCTTTTACACCTCACCAATCCATTTCATGAGGGATCTTCATTTTATAGTAGAGCTCACATGTAAAAATGTAAGAATGTAATTTCAATGAAAAAACTTCATTTTCTTTTTCTTATATCTTAACTTCTATTAAAGTTACAGCTCTTCAAGTCTGCGCATGACTGGAATACAACATTCCCTACAGTCTGGAAAAAATTTACAGTTCGATTTTTATATAGGAAAGAAAATATCACACAAAGTGAGTTTTCCCATTAATTTCAATGGAAAATCTTCATATTTCCACTTGCTATATCTGAATTTCTATTAAAGCTACAAAAAGTTATTGCACATTATTGAAGTACCACATTCCTTAAATTCTGGCAATACCTTATGGTTGTATTATGTATAGGAGAGAAAATATCACACAAAGTTTGTTTTTGTATTGATTTAAATTGAAAAACTTCTTTTTCTTTTTTCAATATCTCAATTCTATTAAAGCCCCAGCCATGCCGTTTTGTGGGAGCTGCGAGTTGCATTGGACACACCAATTCTCGTCTGATCACTGAAGTTAAGCAACGCAAGCCCAGTTAGTACTGACATGGGTGGTCGCTTGGGAAAGCTGGGTACTGCTAATACCCAATAATCGCTGCATTAGTGTAGTGTCTGTGCAGTATAAGAATTACAACTATATGGTTGATGGGTCTCTAACGACCTTGTAGATGATGGGACCTTAAACTACAACAAAAAAAAACGCCGTTTTCCACATCATTGGAGTACCACATTCCCTACATTCTGGCAAAAGCTTACAGTTCTATGATTGATAGGAAAGAAAATGTCACACAAAGTGTGTATTCATTGTAAAAATTCCATTTTTCTTTTTGCTATGTATCAATTACTATTAAAGCTGCAGCCATGCCGCTTTGCACATGATTTGAGTGCCACATTCCTTACATCCTGGAAAAAATTTACAGTTCCATTATTATTTGAGAGAAAACGCACAAAGTGTGTTTACCTATTGATTTCAATGGAAAATCTTCATTATTCTTTCTCCTATATCTCACTTTCTATTAAAGCTACAGCTATGTCGTTTTGCACATGATTGCAGTACCAGATTCATAACATTTTGGCAAAAATTTATGGTTCTATTACGTTTTGGAAAGAAAATATTGCACAAAGTGTGTTTTTGCATTGATTTCATTTGAAAAACCTCATTTTTCTACTAGGTATATCTCAATTTCTATTAAAGCTACAGCCATGCTGTTTTGCACATGATTGGAGTTCTGCATTCCTTAAATTCTGACCAAAATTTACAGTTCTATTGGGAATAGGGGTAAAAACGCATAAAGTGTGATTTCCCATTGATTTCAATAGAAAAAATACTCCATTTTTATTTTTGCTATATATCACTCTCTATTAATGCTACAGCCATGCTGTGTTGCACATGGTTAGAGTACCACATTAACAAAACTCTGGCAAAAATTTATGGTTCTATTATGCATAATAAAGAAAATATTACAAAAGTGAATTTTATATTCATTTAAAAGGAAAAACTTCATTTTTCTCTTACCTGTATCTCAATTTCTATTACATCTATAGCTATGCCGTTTGTTATATGATTGGAGTACCATATTCCCTACATTATTAAAAAATATTTACAGTTATTCTTTATATAGAACAGAATCAATCGCACCAAGTCCTTTTTTCCATTGTACTAAATGGAAAAATTTCATTTTTCCTTTTGCTATTTCTCAATTTCTATTAATGCTACAGCTAAGCCTTTTTGCACGTTATTGGCGTGTATAGAATAGAAAACGAACGAAGTGTGTTTTCTCATTGATTTCAACAGAAAAACTTTATTTTTCTTTTTCCGTTATCTCAATTTCCATTAAAAATACAGCCATGCTGTTTTTCACATGATTGGAGTACCACATTCCCAACATTCTGCAAAAAATATGGTTTGATTTTTTGTTTGTTGGTGTTTAAGGTCCCATCAGCTACAAGGTCATTAGAGACCCGTCCATTGCGTAATTCTAATGCATAGACTGCACAGACAATACACTAATGCAACGATTATTGGGTATTAGCAGTACCCAGCTTTCCCGAGCGACCACCCATGTCAGTACTAACTGGGCTTGCGTTGCTTAACTTCAGTGATAAGAAGAAGAACTGGTGTGTCCAACGCAACCCCCGCTACCCCTCAAAAAGAAATATGGTCCCGTTATGTATAGGAAAGAATATGTTTTCCCATTGAATTCAATGGAAATACTTCATTTTCTTATTGCAATATCTCAAATTCTATTAAAGCTAAAGGCATGCCGCTTCGCACGTAATTGGTGTACCACATTCTAGACATTCTGGCCAAAATTTACAGTTCTATCACGTATAAGAGAGAAAACGCACAAAGTGTGTTTCCCCATTGATTTTAATGGAAAATCTTCATTTTTCATTTTCCTATATCTCAATTTCTATTAAAGCTACAACCATGCCGATTATTTTACATGATTAGAATACCATATTAACTACATTATGAAAAAAATTTACAGCTCAGCTTTATATAGAAGAGAAAATATTGCACAAAGTGCGATTTCCCAATGTATTCAATCAAAAAACTGCATTTTTCCTTTTGCTATATTTCAATTTCTTTTAAAGCTATAGCTATTCGGTTTTGTACATGATTGGTGTACCACATTCCCAAAATTCTGGAAAAATTATGGTTCTATTATGTGTGGGAAAGAAAATATCGCATGAAGTCTGTTTTCCCATAAATTTCCATGGAAAAACTTAATTTTTCATTTTGCAGTGTCTCAATTTCTATTATAGCTACAGCTATACCATTTTCCACATGAGTGGAGTACCATATTCCCAAATTCTGGCGTAAATTTACAGTTCTACCATCCATACGAAAAAAATCACACAGAGTTTCTTTTCCCATTGTATTCAATAGAAAAGACTTCATTTTTCTTTTTGCTATATCTCAATTTATATTAAAACTACAGCCATGTCATTTTGGACATGATTGGAGTACCACATTCTGAGAAAAACGTTCTGTGATGTATAGGAGAGAAAATATTCCACAACGTGTGTTTTTCCATTGCTTGATATGGAAACACTTCATTTTTTTTACATCCAAATTTATATTAAAGCTATAGCCATGCTGTCTTGCACATGATTGGAGTACCACATTCCCAACATTCTGGCAAAAATTTACTGTTCTATTTTATGTTGGAGAGTAAATATCACAATATGAAGTACCACATTTTCTACATTTTACATTGGAGTGTAAATAACGCACAAAGTGAGTTTCCCCATTGATTTTATTGAAGAAAATTTCATTTTTTAACAATATCTCAATTTCTTTTAAAACTACAGCTATACTCTTTTGCATAGGGTATTCTGGAAAAAATTTGCATTCTGGAAAACAATTTTAAGTTCTAGGATGCTCAAAGTGTGTTTTCCTATTTATTTAAATACAAAAATGTATTTTTTAGCAATATCTCAATTTCTATTAAAGCTACAGCTGTGCCGTTATACAATGGCAAGAACTACCACATTCCTGCACTCTGGCCAGAATTTACAGTTCTTCACTTATATGAGAGAAAATAATGCACTTAGTGTTTACCCATTGATTTCAATAACAAAATTTCATTGTATTATAATATTTTAATTTCTATTAACGCTACAGCCATGCCACTTTGCAAAGACAAAGAGTAGCACATTCTCTAAATTTTGGCAAAATTTAAAATTGTGTGATGTTTAGTAGAGAAAATAATGCACAACCTGTGTTGTCATACATACAGTACTGCCTTCCCTACATTCTGACAAAAATTTACAGTTCTATGATGTATAGGAGTTGAAATGCCACACTTTGTTTCTTTACTGATTTCAATGGAAAAACGTCATTATTTGTAATATTTCAATTCTATTAAAGGTACAGCCACGCCGATTTCCATATGCATGGAGTGCAGCATTCTCCACATTCTGGCCAAAATTGACAATTCTGGGATGTTTAGGAGAGAAAATAATGCACAAAGTGTTTTTTTCCATTGATATTAATGGTAAATAATATTTTGCCATATCTCAAATTCTAATAATGCGAAACCCATGTCATTTTTCTTAGGAATCGATTACAAAATTCCCTACACACTGGCAAAAATTTTTATAACAAACAGAAAAGTGATTTTTTCAAAAATGAAGTTTACTTCCAATCTACAATCTTATTTCCAACGAATTTTATTGTATTTTAAAAATTAGGACTCTATGAGTGTGTTAATTGGATTTCCGCTGTGTACAGAATGCTTATTAGTCTGAAAATGTAGTTGAAGTAAACATGAATTAACATTTTTAATTCACACCTCCTATGTGCCACAAAGCCTTGCAATATATTAGCATGTGCTTAGGCTAATACTAATATTGGGGTGGCATAATTGCATTTTCTCAATCCAATTTCATAATCTTCACACTTAATGCACTCATAAGTTATTTAAAAGGGAGGGAATTTTTGGCAGTTTTCACCAATCCAAATCTGTATCTCAAAAACTGACATATAAGTGCTGCAATTTTTTGTTCACACACTGGCATTACCCATGTGAGGTGATCAACGTATGAGAAAACTGCAACATTTCTTCATTACATGTTATCAATATTTCTTTAATTTAAAAATGTTATTGGAAAAGGTTTGGAGTAATTTATTCCTATGTAACATCATATTTTCTACACAATACTGATGTATCTCATTTTGGTTTACTATGAAGAGTACTAACTGTATCTTGCGGGCATCAAAAGGATGTAACTGGTATATAAGACTAAATAATTCTCCATAGACATTAGTCAATTTGGCAACTTAAAACCATGAAAGGATGTTCGGCTGTTTGGAATGTTGCTGGCGGATTGGACAACGAGAAATATAACTGCGTTAGGAGTAGAAGTTCTATGTAGCAATAGCAATAAAGAAGTGATGAAATTTGGAAAACAAAAAGTTAAACTCTGCTAAAAGCAGGTTACTAGCATAACATGCTATAATTTAAATCATCATTGCCTCTAATTTAAAATATCAGAAAGTTGTGCAAATCATGTCATTGATAAGGTTTTTGTAGTTGTAATAATACACAACTGATTAATTGCAAAACAGCAATCAAATTGCAGTTTAAAGACATTGTCTTTGCCAACGGTCATACCATGTTTAAATCAGCAATTCTTATCTGGTCACATCACTTAAGCATCATTGGGGCAGGGTAGTGCTGAGATGGGTGACCACATAGGGATCCTGGGCACTATTGGCTGATTTCCATTTGGCATTTCTTCTGCTATATTTTCACATCATAAGCTGTTAGAGTTTCTTGCATTTAGAAATTCAAGCATTTTACTTCAATGGGTAAGAATGTAGATAACACATTGGGATCTGGAAATTGTTTTATCGAGAAAGCTGTATTCCTTAAGAGACTGCTGTGCATCATTGTAAAAGGTTACAATACACAGACTGATTTGCAACATTGCATTATAATTCGTCATTTGAAAATGAATCATGTATAATAGAAAAACACAGCAATTAATGATTTCATAAAACACAAAAGTGATTTGTGCAAAAATGAAATAAATGTTAAATCTACAGTGTTATTTCCTCCCAATTTGAGGGAATGGTATGCATGAAGATCACATCAGTGAGTGAATTTGTGATTTTTGCATAGTATGGAATGCTCATTCGTCAGCATATATAGTTGAAGTCAAGACAGAATAGTTTAATTATCCACACCTATGTGCACCTAAGCATGGTAATATATAATCATGTGCGTTGTTGCATCTTAATCTAGGGATGGTGCTTTTGCAGGTTCTGAACAAGCATTACACAGTCTTTACTGTCAATGTACACTTAAGTTATTTATCAGGAAGTGACTTTTTGGAGGCTTTCACTCATCCAAATCTGAATCTGGACATATACATACTGCACTCTGTTGTTACCAATGTGAAGGGTTCTAAATATGAGAATATTTCAATATTTATTTGTTGCACGTTATCAATAGTTCTTTATTTAAAAAACCTTATTGGAAAATGTTTGGAGTATTTTATGCCTATGTAACATTATAT
>JAAFCE010009125.1:607495-666928 GCA_013389805.1 Trigoniulus corallinus | reverse complement strand
GGAGACAGGCAAGTGGGGTCTTGTGTGACCGATGGGTCCCAATTAAGCTGAAGGGCAAAGTGTATAGGACTGTCGTTAGGCCTGCTATGTTATATGGATCAGAGTGTTGGGCAGCTAGGAAGAACCATGAAAGGCAAATGCAAGTGGCGGAGATGCGAATGTTACGCTACATGAGTGGGGTGTCAAGAGCCGACCGTATCCGAAACACTTACGTTAGAGGTAGCTTGGGAGTGGGGGACATTGCAGAAAAGATGAGGGAGAATCGGTTGAGGTGGTATGGGCATGTCATGAGGAGGGGAGAGGAGGAGCTTATAAGGGCCATTATGGGACTGAGGGTGATTGGAGGCACCAGGGGTAGAGGAAGACCTAAACGGACGTGGGCGGAGGTGGTGCAGAGGGACATGGAGGTATGCGGGGTGGATGGGGACCTGGTGGGGAATAGGCAGGAGTGGAGGATCAGAACCCGCAGACCAGACCCTGCCGCAGGCGGGAGGAGGGTGAGATGATGATGATGATGATGATTTCTTTTGTTATGTTTTCACAACATGAAACTGTTAAGAGTTTCTTGCATTTCCAAATTCATGCTGTTTACTTTAATGGGATTAATGGAGATAATACTTTGGGATCAGGATATTGTTTTAATGAGAAAGCTGTATGCCAAAAGTGAATGCTGTTACTTCATTGTAAAAGGATAATATACACATATTGATGTCAAACATTGCATTATGGTGCTTTGTTTGAAAATGAAGCATGTTTAAGGGACAAGCACAGCAATTATTTATTTGATGAAAATCATAACAAACAAAAAATTTGTTTTTGCAGTAATGAAAAAACATCCAATCTACAGTGTTATTTCCTCCCAATTTCAGGGAATTTGTGATTTTCACATAGTAAAGAATGCTCATTAATCTGGATATATTGTTGAGTCAAGACAAAATTGTTTTACTTAACCACTTCTATGTACTATTAAGCATGGTAATATATTGGCGTTTGATTTGGCTCATAGCAATCTTGGGAGTATATCAGACTAAATATATTCTCCATAGCAATTAGCCAATTTGGTAATTTACTCCTGCTTAAAGATGTTGGGCTATTTGTAAAGGTACTGGGGGAGGGGATATCTAGAAATATAACAGTGAATGGGGAGGAGATGTTTCATGTAGTCAGCTTCACAATAGAAATAAATAAGTGATGAAATATGGAAATCAAAAAAGATAGAATTCACAAAGAGTAGACAATTTGCATAACATTCTATAATTAAAATCATTATTGTCTGTTATTTTAAATTTAAGAAAGTTGTGCACATCATGTCGTTGATAAGAATTTTCTAATTGTATTAATAAATAATTCATGAATTAAGAAATAGCAGTCAAATTGACGTTATGTTTGCCAATGGTCGTCCTATGTTGAAATTGCATTTTCTCATCTGGTCACTGTAGTTAAGCAACGTTGGGCCAGTGTAGTACTGAAATGGGTGATTACATAGAAATTCCTGTTGCTATTTGTTGATTTTCATTCAGCATTCTTTTTGTAATTTTCTCACATCATGAAACTGTTACAGTTTGTTGCATCTGGAATTTCATGCATTTTACTTCAAGGGGGATGAATGGAGATAACACTTTGTTATCAGGAAATTGTTTTTTTTTTTTTTTTTTTTGAAGTAAATTCCTAAAGTAAATGCTGTTTCATCATTTTAATGTGATAAAATACACATATCGATTTCCAATAATGAATTATGGTGCTTTGTTTGAAAAAGATGCATGTAAATAGAAAAATACAGCAATTATTTATTTCAGAAAATTCTTCACAAACACAAAAGTGATTTGTGCAATAATGAAATAATCGAATTTTGGGAAATTGCAGAAAGCTCAGTAATGTGCAATTACTGTTGTATTCAATACAGGATATCAGTTTTACTTATTATCTCCAGTTTGCCACTTAGTATGGCAATGTAACGGCTTCTGCTTGGGGTCGCAATACTAATCCTTGGGTGGTGTTGTTGCAGATTCTGATACAGCCTCTCACAGTCGTTACTATTAATGAACACATTAGTTATTTATCATGGAGTGAATTTTCAGCAGTGATAACCCAACCAAATCTGCATCTTAAAAACTGACATTAAAGTACTGCACTTTTTTATTCTCACACTCCATCATTACAAAGGTGAATGATTCTACATTTTTGGATCTTGCAACATTTAATCATTGCATTTTATCAACAGTTTTTTAATTTAAAACCTTGGTTGAAAAACGTTGGAGTGATCTTCCCTTTCATTTTAAAAAAAGGCTTCATTTCTCTTTCTGCTATATCTCAATTTCTATTTAGGCTACAGCCATGCCGTTTTGCAGATGATTTTTCGTTTTTCTGCATCTTAATTTCTATTAACGCATGTTTTGCACATGATTTTTCGTTTTTCTGCATCTTAATTTCTATTAAAGCATGTTTTGCACATGATTGGAGCAGCTCATTTCCTACATTCTCACAAAATTTAACAGTCATACTTTGTTTAGGAGAGAAAAATGTGTGTTTACCCACTTATTTTAATGTAAAAACTCCATCTTTATTTTTGCTATATCTTACTTTCTTTAAAAGTTACAGCCATGCTGTTTTGCTCTTGATTGGAGAACCGCATTTTGAAGATTCCAGATAAAAGGTATGATTGTATTATTTATAGATAAGAAAGTATTGCACATAGTGTGTGTCCCCACTGATTTCCATGTCAAAACTCCATTTTTCGTTTTGCTTTATCTCAATTTTTTATTAATGCTCCAGCCATGCCATTTTGCACATGATTAAAGTACTTAATTTTCTACAATTTTGCAAAAATTTACAGTTCTGTATTACATAGGAGACAAAATATCTCACAAAGTGTGTTTTTCCATTGATTACAATGTAAAAACTCCATTTTTCTTGTTGCTATATCTCAAATTATATTAAAGCTGACGCCATGCCGTTTTGCACATGATTGGATTACCACATTCCCTACATCCTTGCAAAATTTTTAAGTTCTGTCATGAATAGGATATAAAAAGCACACAGTGTGATTTCCCAATGATTTCAATGGAAAAACTCTATTTTTCTTTTTGCTATATCTATTATAGCTACAGTCATGCCGCTTTGCATATGATTGAAGTGCCACATTCCCTACGTTCTGTCTAAAACTTGTGGTTCTATTATGCATAGGAAAGAAAATTTCACACAAAGTGTTTTCCAATTGATTTCTATGGAAAAACTCTATTTTTTTCCTATATCTCAATTTCTAGTAAATCTACAGCCATGCCGTTTTGCACATGATTGGATTACCTCATTCCCCATATATTCTTGCAAAAAATTGGAGTTCTATGTTGTAATGTAGAGAAAATATCGCACAAAGAGTGTTTTTCCATTGATTTCAACATAAAACCTCTATTTTTCTTTTAGCTGTATCTCTATTAAACGTACAAATGTGCCGTTTTGCACATCATTGGAGTACCACATTCCCTACATTCTCGCCAAAACTTGCAGTTCAATCATGTATAGGAGACAAAATGCTCAAAGTGGGTTTTCCCATTTGATGTCAATGGGAAAACTGCATATTTCTTTTTTTCTATATCTCAATTGCTATTAAAGCTACATCCACACCGTTTTACCCATGATTGGAGTACCTCATTCCCTACATTCTTACAAAAATGTACTTCTCTATATTGTACAGGATAGAAAATTGCACACATAGTGTGTTTCCCCATTTTCTTCAATGTAATAATATATTTTTTTTTGCTGTATCTCAAATTCTACTACAGCTGCAGTGATTTGAGTACCGCATTCCCTACATTTTGCCCAAAATTTGCAGTTCTATCCTGTATAGCAAAAAAAATGCACAAAGTGCGTTTTCCCATTGATTTCAATGGAAAAACTTCATTTTTCTATTTGCAATATCTGAATTTCTTTTAAAGCTACAGCCATGCCATTTTGGACATGATTGGAGTACCAATATCTGTCCAATATTTGTGGTTCTATAGGTATAGGGATGAAAATATCACACATGTAGTGTTTTTCCAGTGATTTTCTTTTTGCTTTATCTCAATTTCTATTGAGGCTACAGCCATACCGTTTTGAACATAATTGCAGTACCTCATTCCCTACTTTGTAGCAAAAATTTACATTTCTATGTTGTGTAGGAGAAAAAATGTCACGCAACGTGTTTTCCTATTCATTTCAATGTAAAAACTCCAGTTTTTATTTTTTGCAATATCTCGATTTCTATTAAAGCTACAGCCATGCCGTTTTGCACGTGATTAGAGTACGTCATTCCCTACATACTCACAAAAAATTTATAGTTCCATGTTTTATAGGAGAGAAAATATCACTCAAGGTGTGTTTTCTTAATGATTTCAATGTAAAAAATCTATTTTTCGTTTCGCTATACCTCAATTTCTTTTAAAGCTACAGCCATGCAGTTTTGCACATGATTAGTGCACCTCATTCCCTACCATATGGCACCTCATTCCCTACATATGGCCCCAAGTTTGTTTTCTCATTGATTTCAATGTAAAAACACAATTTCTTTTTGCTATATATCAATTTCTATTAATGTTATAGCTATGCTGTTTTCCACATGATTGGAGTACCACATTCACAACATTCTAGATAAATGTTGCGTTTGTAGTATGTAAAGGAATGAAAATATTACCTAAAGTGTGATTTCCCATTGATTAGAATGAAAAAACTCCATTTTTCTATTTGCTATATCTGAATTTCTATTAAACCTGCAACCATGCAATTTTACACGTAATTTTATTACCTGATTTGGGACATTCTTACAAAAATTTACAGTTCTATGTTGCATTAGAGAGAAAATATCGGAAAAAGTATTCTTTTCATGATTTCAATTTAAAAACTCCATTTTTCTTTTTGCAATATCTCAATTTCTATTAAAGCTACAGCCATGCCGTTTTGCACATGATTGGAGCATGCCATTCCCTACATTCTTGCCTGAAATCTAGAGTAATAAGTTGAATAGAATAGAAAATATCGCACAAAGTGTGTTTTCCCATTGATTTCAATTAAAAATATCCATTTTTTCTTTTTTCAATATCTAAATTTCTATTAAAACTACACCCATGCCGTTTTGCCCATAATTGGAATACCTTTTTCCATATATTCTCAAAAAAATTTCAGTTCTTTTTGTATAGGAAAGAAAATATTTCTCAAAGTGTGTTTTCCCTTTGATTTCAATGTGAAAACTCCATTTTTCGTTTTGCAATATCTAAGTTTTTAAAGCTACAAAAATGCCGTTTTGATCATGATTAAAGTACATAATTCCGTACATTCGAGTTCCGTAATTCCGTACATTCCGTACATTCAAAACATTGGAGTTCTATGTTGCATAAAGTAGAAAATATCACTCAAGGTGTGTTTTATGATTAATTTCCATTTAAAAACTCCATTTTTCCTTTTTCAATATCTCAATTTGTATTAAAGCTACAGCCATGCTGATTTGCACATAATTGGAATACCTTAATCCCTACATTCTCGCAAAACTTTACAGTTCTATGTTGTATGGGAGAAAAAATATCACACAAAGTGTGTTTTCTAATTTATTTCAATGTAAAAACTATATTTTTCTGTTCGCTATATCTCAATTTCTATTAAAGCTTTAGCCATGCCACTTGGCACATAATAGACGTAACACATTGCCTACATACAAACCAAAATTTGCTGTTCTATCATGCATACGAGACAGAATGCACAATGTGCATTTTCCCATTGATTTCAACGTAAAAACCATTTTTCTTCTTGCTATATCTCAATTTCTATTAATCCATGACGTCTTGCACCAGATTGGAGTACCTCATTCCGTGCATTGATTTCATTGTAAAAACTGCACTCTTTACTGCTATATCTCAATTTCCATTATAGCTACAGCCATGCATTTTTGCATATGATTTCAGTACTACATTCCCTACATTTTAGCCAAACTTTGCAGTTCTATCATGTATAGCAGATAAAATGCACAAAGTGCGTTTTCCCACTGATTTCAATGGAAAATCTTCATTTTTCTTTTTGTTATATCTCAATTTCTATTAAAGCCACAACCCTGCAGTTTTGCACAGGATTGGAGGCCCACATTCCCAACACTCTGCAAAAAATCTATGTTTCTATTTGCAAAGGAGAGAAAATATCGCTAAAAGTGTGTTTTCCTATTTATTTTAATTTAAAAACTCAGTTTTTCCCTTTGCTATATCTCAATTTCTATTATAGCTGCAGCTAAGCCGTTTTGCACATAATTGGAAATATTCATTATCTACATTCTTGCAAAATTTTACAGTTCTATGTTGTGTAGGAAAGAAAACATCGCACAAAGTGTGTTTTCACATTGATAATTTCATGTAGAAACTCCATTTTTCTGTTTATTATTGAATTCTGTTTATTATTCTTGATTGAATTACAGTTAATTGCTTTATAATAGAGAAAATATCACACAGACTGTGTTTTCACATTGATAAATTCTTTTTGCTATATCTCAATTTCTATAAAAGCTAAAGCCATGCTGTTTTCCAAATGATTGAAGTACTACACTCCCAACATTCTGGATAAAATGTATAATTCTATTACGTATAGGAAATAAAATATCGCACAATGTGTGTTTCTCCATCGGTTTCAATGTGAAAACTTCATTTTTCTTTTTAATATATCTCAATTTCTATTAAAGCTACAGCTATGCCATTTTGCAAATGATAGGCATTTCTCAATCCCTAAATTCTCACAAATATTTACAATTCTATGTTGAATAGAATTCAATTCTATGATTTCAAAGGAAAAACTTCATTTTTCTTTTTGCTATATCCTTATTTGTATTAAAGCTACAGCCATGCCCTTTGCTCATGTGTTTGTTATTGATTTGAATGTAAAATCCTTATTTTTCTTTTTATTATATCTTAGTTTTTATCAAAGCTACAGCCATGCTGTTTTGCACATTATTGGAGTACCTCATTCCCATTTACAGTTCTATGTTGTGTAGAAGAGAATATATTTTGCAAAGCATTATTTTCTTATTGATTTCAAAGAAAAATCTCCATATTTATTGTTGCTATATCTTAATTTCTATTAAACCTACAGTCATGCCGATTTGCACATGATTGGAGTACCACATTCTTAATATTCTCTATAAAAGTTATGATTTTATGTTTTATAGAAAAGAAAATAATGCCCAAAGTGTGTATTCCCATTTATTTTAATGCAAAAACTCCATTTTTCTTCTTCCTGTGTTTCAATTTCTATTAAAGCTACAGCTATGCCGCTTTTGCACATGATTGCATTACATCACTACCAACATTTTGGATAAAATTAATGATTCTATTATGTAAAGGAAAGAAATATCTCACAAAGTGTGATTTCCCCATATTTTTTAAATTTAAAATCGCCATTTTTTTTTTGTTGTATATTTATTTCTATTAAAGCTACAGCCATGCATTATTGCACATGATAGGCATGCCTCTTTCCCTACATTCCCCAAAAAAATTAACAGTTCTATGTTGTATAGGAGAGAAAATATTGCGCAAAGTGTGTTTTCCCATTGATTTCTATGTAAAAACTCAATTTTTCTTTTCGCTATATAATCAATTTCTAATAAAGCTAGAGCCATGATATTTTGCTCATGATTGGAGCACTACATTCCCAAAAGCTGAAAAATGATTCTGTTACGTATAGGTAAGAAAATATCGCACAAAGTGTGTTTTCCGATTGCTTTAAAAGTAAAAACTTTATTTTTTAATTTAAAATCTCTATTTTTATTTTTGTTGTATCTCAATTTCTAATAAAGCTACAGCCATTTCGTTTTGCACATGATTGCAGTACTACATTCCCTACATTCTATCCAATATTTGTTGTTCTATTATGTAAAGAAAAGAAAACATCACAAAAATTTTTTTACCTATTGATTTCAATGGAAAAAGTTCATATTTCTTATTGCTATATCTCAATTTCTATTAAAGCTACAGCCAATCTGTTTTGCAAGTGATTGGAGTACCTGAATCCCTAAGTTATCGCAAGAATTCAGAGTTCTGTGTTGTACAGGAGAGAAAATATAGCACAAAGTGAGTTTTCGCTTTGATTTAAATGTAAAAACGGCTATATCTAAATTTCTATTAAAGCTACAGCCATGCCGTTTTGCACATTAATTGAAGTACCACATTATATAACATTCTGGGTAAAAGTTATGATTCTCTTATGTATAGGAAGGAAAATTTAGCACAAAGTTTGTTTTCTTCTTGATTTCAATGTAAAAACTGCATTTTTCTTTTTGGTATATATCAATTTTTATTAAAGCTACAGATATGCCATTTTGCACATGATTGGAGTACCTCATTTTCTACATTATCATAAAGATTTACAGTTGTGTGTTGTAAGGAGAGAAAATATCGCACTAAGTGATTTTTTTCTTTTATTTCATTGTAAAAACTCCATTTTTCTTTTTGCTATAACATAATTTCTATTAAAGCTACAGCCATGCCGTTTTACACATGATTGGAGTACCACATTCCATACATTCTTGCAAAAATGTACAGTACTAAGTTGTATAGAAGAGAAAATTTGGCACAAAGTGTGTTTCCCATTGATTTCAAAGTAATACTTCATTTTTCTTTTTCCTATATCTCAATTTCTATTAATGCTAGAGCCATGCCGTTTTGCACATGATAGGAATACCACATTTCCAACATTCTGGATAAAAGTTATGATTCTGTTATCTATAGGTAAGATAATATCGATAAAAGCATGTTTCCCATTGATATTAATGGAAAAACAGAATATTTCATTTTGCTCAATATCAATTTATATTAAAGCTACAGCCATGCCATATTGCACATGATTGGAGTACCTCATTGCCTACATTCTCGCAAAAAATCTGCAGTTCTATTTTGTATAGGAGAGAATATATCGCACAATGGGTGTTTTCCCATTAATTTTAATGTAAAAAATCCATTTTTCGTTTAGCTATATCTCACTTTCCCGTAAAGCTAACACCATGCCATTTTGCACATGATTGGAGTACCTTATTCCCTACATTCTCTCAAAAATTTTTAGTTCTATGTTGTATAGAAGAAACAAATATCACACGAATTGTGTTTTTTTATTCATTTCAATGTATAAACTCCATTTTTCTTGTTCCTTAATCTAAATTTCTGTTACAGCTAAAACCATTCTGTTTTCTACATGATTGAAGTACGACGTTTCCAACATTCTGGATAAAAGTTATAATTCTATGATGTACAGGAAAGGAAATATCACACAATGTCTGTTTTTCCATTGATTTTAATGGAAAAACTCCATTTTTCAAAATCTGAAGTTCTATTAAAGCCACAGCCATGCCGTTTTACTTATGATTAGATTACTACATTCCAACATTCTGGAGAAAAGCTATGAGAAAATATTGCACAAAGTGTGTTGCATTATTGATTTCAATTTCTAAACTCTATTTTTGTTTTTGCTATATCTCAAATTCTATTAATTCTGCAGCCATGCCATTTTGCGCATTATTCAAGTACCGCATTCCCAACATTCTGGATAAAAGTTATGATAATATTACGGACAGGAGAGAAAATATCACAACGTGTGTTTTCCATTGAGTTCAATGTAAAAACACAATTTTTCTATTTCGTTTATCTCAATTTTATTATATCAACAGCTATGCGTTTTGCTCATTTTTGGAGTACCTCTTTCCCTACATTCTAGGAAAAATTTACAGTTCTATGTTTTATAGGTAAGCAAAAGGCGCCATTTATTTCAATGTAAAATCTCTATTTTTCTATTTCCTATATCTCTATTTCTCTTAAAGCTACAGCCATGCCGATTTGCACATGATAGGGGTAACTCATTCCCTAATTTCTTGCAAAAATTGTCTGTTCTATTGGAGAGAAAATATTGCACAAGAGGTGTTTTTCTATTGATTTCAATGGAATATTTTCATAATTCCTTTTGCTATATCTCAATTTCTGTTAAAGTTACAGCATTGCCATTTTGCAGATGATTGGAGAACCTCATTCTGTACATTGTTGCAAAAAATTAGAGTTCTATGTTGTGTAAGAGAGAAAATATCGCACAAAGCATTTTTTCCCATCAATTTATATGTAAAAAAAAACCATTTTCAGCCATACCATTTTGCATATGATTGGAGTACCTTATACCCTACATTCTCGCAAAAATTTACAGTTCTATGTTATATCGGAGAGGAAATAGCACACAAATGGTGTTTTCCCATTGATTTCAATGTAAAAATCCAATTTTTCTTTTTGCTACATCTCAATTTCTATGAAAGCTGCAGCCTACCATTTTGCACGTGATAAGAGCACCACATTCTAAACATTCTTGCAAAAATCTGCAGTTCTAAGTTAGTAGAAGAGAAAATATCGCACAATGTGTGTTTTCCTATTGATTAAAATGTAAAAAATCCATTTTTCGTTTTTCTATATCTGAATTTCAATTAAAGCTACAGCCATGCCTTTTTGTGCATGATTGGAGTATCTCATTCCCTTCATCCTCACAAACATTTACAGTTCTATAATGTATAGAAGAGAAAAAAACGCACAAAGTGTGTTTTTCTCTTGATTTTAATCTAAAAACTCCATGCTACAGTTCTATTATGTGTAGGAGAGAAAATATTGCACAAAGTGTTTTTTCCTATTGATGTCAATGGAAAAACTTCATTTTTCTTTTTTCAATATCTCTATTTCTATTAAAGCTGCAGCCATTCTGTTTTTCACATTATTGGAGTACCACATTCCCTCCAAAATTTAAATTTTTATCATGTATAGGAAAGAATACATCGCACAAAGTGTGTTTTGGCATTTGCTTCAATGGAAAAAATTAATTTTTTTCATCTTTATCTTAATTTCTACTAAAGGTACAGCTATGCCTTTTTTTCTAAAGATTGGAATACAACCTTCCCAAAATTCTGGCAAAATTATATAGTTCTATTTTACATAGGAGAGAAAATATCGCACAAAGTGTGTTTTCTTTTTCAATTCAATGAAAAAACTTCATTTTTCGTTTTGCTATATTTAAATTTCTATTAAAGCTACAGCCACGCTATTTTGCACATCATTGGAGTACCATATTCCCTACATTCTGGTTAAGATATACAGTTCTATCATGTATATCAGATTCCTATTGATTTCAATGGAAAGACTTAATTTTTTATTTTGCTATATCTCAATTTCTATTAAAAATACAGCCATCGCGTTTGGTAGATGTTTGGAGTTCCATATCCCTACAGTTCACTAAAATTTACAGTTCTATCATGCATTGGAGAGATTCCTTTCCAGGAATCACATTATAGATGAGAATAAGATGTGCTCAAATATTTTGGATATATCACTTGTTAATGAAACTGGTCTATAGCACTTAGACTTGAACGAGACTTGAAAATGGGCAACACATTTCCCAGATTACACGATGCTGGAACAATGCTTGTGGCTAATGACTTTGTAAAAATTTCTACCAAGTAACAGCTAATAATTCCAGAATGCCGTTGCAGAATAAATGGTGAAACTCCATCAGGGCCCATGGCCTTTTATACTGGTAATTTACTCATTAGCTGCTCAATTCCTGCCTTAGTAATAATTACCTCATCCATTCCTCCTGGCAAATCCCTAACAAATTCTGGCTTGGAGTTATTTCTACTGGTTGCAAAGCATTAGCAAATGTATTATTGAAAACGTTGGCAATCATGAGACTATTCTTGACTAAATTTCCTGACCCATCCTTAACCACTGTATCCATATCTTCCTCCTTCCTACACCTCTTTATATATCCCCAGAATATTCTCATGAAAGTTCTTGTAAGCTTCATTCATGAACCCTTTAACCATTTTGCAAGCTTCCTTCTAGATCGCCTCACTATTGAAGTCCCTTCCTCTCCTAAGTGCATTCTTAGCCTTTTGCTTGTTTTGCAAATCTACCTTCACCTCTTTAGTATACAGTTCTGGAACAGAGTTTTTCCTTATAATCTTCGTGGTGAGAGCTATTTGTGTACCTTCTTCTAATAGGGCTAGGAATCCTCTCCAAGATTCCTCAACGCCACAGGTATTAGCAATGCTTTAAAAATCATTTAATTCACATCCCAGATAAGACTTGAAATACTCCCAATTATCCTTATTATATTGGTATGCCACCCTCCTTCCTGCCACCCATCTAGGTAACCTTTTCCCTATCTCCACCTTAACCACTGCAAAGCAACTCCTAACCCTTTTCCCGCCTATGGCAGGGTCGGGTACCCATTTGTCCCTCTGAATGGACACAGGGTGATATATTGGACATAGTTTTTTCTGCAGCCGGTTGCCGGCCAAAGCTGCACCCCTACGCTTATTTATCGTCAGTCTAGTGGTCGTTGGGGAATGCTACCGACGCCAGGGGGCAAGCTCCTACACCTGGAAATTTTGCCTCACCTACCCGTTGCGTAGTAGAGAGGGTTCTTTTACGTGCAAGTGCCATCGTACACCCACACGGGACCTCGGTTTCACTTCTCATCAGAAAGAAGGGCACACTCGCAGCTTCTATCTTGCCAGAAAGAAGCCGACCCACCACGGTCCAATATCGAACCTAGAACTACTGGCATAGTTGCCAAGTGAGCTAACCACTATGCCACCGCTGCATGATCACTAATTCCTTCAATACACTCTACATTATTTATAGAGTTGGGCACATTTGTGAATACTAAATCTAAAATTCCTCCCTTATTGTGTGTAGGCATTGTCACAATCTGTTGCAATCCAATACAGTACATTTGATCAAAACAGAGTTTTAGATCCCCTGAAAAACTTGAATTTGTATTGGGCTGCATACTACCCGAATCCAACCCTGGTAAATTGAAGTCCCCACCAAGAATTATCATTGGCACCTTTTTTCTTTGATGCAGAAGCTCCAGCGATTGTGATAGTCTGATCAGTGGTTGTGGATCATCACCAGTAGGATGATAGAATTTTGACAACATAAATCCCACCACCACAATATTCAGCAACATGAAAAAATTGAATTTTACAATCTTCTTTATAAATCAATTCCCTAGAGCTTTCCAGGGATTTATCTATAGCCAATAAGAATCCACCCCCTTTACCTTTTTCCCTATCTTTTCTGTAAACTATATACTTGTCTGCAAAAATCTCTGCTGATTTAACCTCTACCCTCAAACATGATTCAGTACCAATTATGATATCAGCATCTGGCGTTGCAGCCAGGGCATTGAACTCAACAACTTTATTTATTATGCTTCTGCAATTTATCCTTGATCATTTATCCTTTTTGCCTTCGCTGTAGTTAGTCTTCCTTTATCAATTCCTTCAATAATAGGATACACCATTACTGTAGCCTTAGGTCTCAATCTAATAACCTCCTTAGCTATATCAATAATTCTCTGAAAAACTTCAATAGCAGGTTTATCCTAGGTTATGTCATTTGATGCTAGTTGTAAAACTGTCATACAATCTATCTTTTCCCCTTTCAATATACTGACAATCCTATCCCTTATGTCCATTAGTCTCACAACAGGGAGAGATGCAACACTAACACATTAGCTATCTTACCCTTCTTGTAGTGCCCAAGTATCAACACCCCTTAAATCTGTTTCCCTAATAATAACGACAGATTTACCAGGTAAAGGGTGTTGCACAACCACAGCAACCCCATCACTGACAGGAGCAAACCCCTCAAAAGTAAAACCCTGTGGCATAGAGAAAAGCATATTGCAATTCCATGCTTCCTTTTCTTTAGCAAGCTTCCCATGCAATTCAGGAATAACTTTTACACCATCCTGCTGCATTATTTCCTTCTTGCCCTTGAGAGCCATAGGTGTTACCCTCAGGGATGTCCTACCTGTTTTTAAGACCGTTTTGCCACCTGATGCCATCACCAATGTACTAGGTCTACTTGGTGATGGAGTTTAGGAGAGAAAATGTTCTATAGGAGAGAAAATATGGCACAAAGTGTGTTTTCCCATGTAAAAATCTCCATTTTCATTTTGCTATTTATCTTAGTTTCTATTACAGCTTCAGCCATGTCGTTTTGCATATGATGGGAGTACAATATTCCCTGCCGTCTTCCAAAAATTTACAGTGCTATGTAGTACAGGAGAGAAAATATCGCACAATGTGTTTTTTCCAATTGATTTAAATGTAAAAACTCCATTTTTGGATTTGCTATATTTCGATTTCTATTAAAGCTGTAGCCATGCCGTTTTGCACATGATTGGAGTACCACATTCCCTACATTCTACCTAAAATTTGCAGTTCTGCATGTGTAGAAGATAAAATGCACAAAGTGCGTTTTCCCATTAATTTCAATGGAAAAACTTCATTTTTCTTTTTTAATATATCTCAATTTCTTTTAAAGCTACAGCCATGCCGTTTTGCACAGAATTGGACTACCTCATTCCTCACATTCTTGCAGTGTGTTTTCCTTAGTACAAAGTGTGTTTTCCTTATTATTTCAATGTAAAAATTCCATTTTTCTTTTTGTTATATTTCAATTTCTATTTAAGCTACAGCCATGCCGTTTTGCACATGATTGACCTACCACATTCCCTATATTCTAGTCAAAATTTGCAGTTTTATCATGAATGGGAGACAAAAACACAAAGTGCGTTTTCCTATAGATTTGAATGTAAAAAAATTCATTTTTCTTTTTGCCATATCTCAATTTCTTTTAAAGCTACAGCAACGCCGGTTTCCACATGATTGGAGTACCTCATTCCCTACATTCTTGCTAAAATTTTCAGTTCTATTTTGTATAGGAGAGTAAATATCGCAAAAATTTTTTTTCTTATTTATTTAAATGTAAAAACTTCATTTTTCTTTTTTCTATATCTCCATTTCTGTTAAAGCTACAGCCATGACATTTTGCACATGATTGCAGGGCCTCATTCCCTTCATTCTAGCAAAAATTTACAGTTCTATGTTCTATAGGAGAGAAAATATCGCACAAAGTGTGTTTTCCTACTGATTTCAATATAAAAACACCATTTTTGTTATTCCTACATCTCAATTTCTGTTAAAGCTACAGGCATGCCGTTTTGCCCATGATTGGAGTAACTCATTCCCTACATACTCACAAAAATTTACAGTTCTATGTTGTGTAGCAGAGAAAATGTTGCATGAAGTGCATTTTCCCATTGACTTCAATGGAAAAACTTCACTATACTTTTTGCTTTATCTCTATTTCTATTAATGCCACCGCCATGCCGTTTTTATATTATGTATAGGAAAGAAAATATCACACAAAGTGCTTTTTCTTATTGATTTCAATGTAAAATCTCCATTTTTCTTTTTGCAATATTTCACTTTTTTTAAAGCTACAGTCACGCTTTTTTGCAGGTGATTTGAGTACCTCATTCCCTACATTCTCGCAAAAACTTACAGTTCTACGTTGGATAGGAGAGAATTGATCTCAATGTTAGAAACTCCATTTATCTTCATGCTATATCTCAATTCTTGTTAAAGCTACAGCCATGCTGTTTTGCACATGATTACAGCACCTGCTTCTTTACATTCTTGCAAAAATTTACCGTTCTATATTGTATAGAAGGGAAAATATCCCACAAAGTATGTTTTCATAATAATTTCAAAGTAAAAACGTCATTTTTCTTTGCAAGTTTTCATTTTCTACTAAAGCTGCAGCCATGCCGTTTTGCGCATGATTGGAGTACTGCATTCCATCCCTTCTGGCAAAAACTTGCAGTTCTATCAAAGTGGATTTTCCCAATCGATTTCAATAAAAAACTGCATTTTTCTTTTTTGCAATATATCAATTTCTATTAAAGCTACAGCCATGCCGTTTTACACATGATTGGAGTACCTCATTTCCTACATTCTCACAAAAATTTACTGTTCTATTTTGTATAGGATAGCAAATATCACACAAAGTGTGTTTAGCTATTGATTTCCATTTAAAAACTTAATTTTTCTTTTTGCTACATCTAAATTTCTACCAAAGCTACAGCTATGCCATTTTGCATATGATTGGAGTACCACATTCCCAACATTCTGTCTAATATTTGTATTTCTATCAGGTATAAGAAAGAAAATATTACAGAAAGTGTGTTTTCTGATTGATTTCCATAGAAAATTGTACATTTATTTCTGCTATATTTCAAATTCTTTTAATGCTAAAGGCATGGGGTATTGCAAAAGATTGGAGTACCTCATTCCCTACATTCTTGAAAAAATTTATTTTTCTCTCTTGTATAGGAGAGAAAATATCACGCAAAGTGTTTTTCCTATTGATTTCAATGTAAAAACTCCAGTTTTTATTTTTGAAATATCTCAATTTCTATTAAAGCTACAGCCATGCCGTTTTGCACCCGATTGGAGTACGTCACTCCCTACATATTGACAAAAAAATTACAGTTTCATGTTGAATAGGAGAGAAAATATTGCATAAAGTGTGTTTTCCCATTTAATTAAATGGAAAAACTCCACTATTCTTTTTGCAATATTTCAATTTCTATTAAAGCTACAGCCATGCCGTTTTACACATAATTTAATTACCTCATTACCTACTTTCTCACAAAAAATACAGTTCTATGTGTTATAGGAGAGAAAATATTATACAAAGTGTGGTTTCCTAATGATTTCAATGCAAAATCTCCAATTTTCTTTTTGCTATATTTCAATTTTTTTTAAGCTACAGCGATGCCGTTTTGCACATGATTGGAGTACTTCAATTTCTATATTCTCACTTAAATTTACAGTTCAATGTTGAATTGGAGAGAATATGTGGCAAGAAGTGTGCTTTCCCATTGATTTCATGTGCCATTTTGCACATGATTGGAGTACCTCATGCCCTACATTAGCGCCAAAATTTACATTTCTATTTTGTATAGAAGAGAAAATATTGCACAGTGTGATTTCCCTATTTATTTCAATGTAGAGACTTCATATATCTTTTTGCTATATCTAATTTAGTTTATAGCTGTAGCCATGCCATTTTGCACATGATTGGAGTATGACAATCAAATCATTCTGGATAAAAGTTATGATTTTATTATGTATAGGAAAGAAAATATCGCACAAAGTCAGTTTTTCCATTGATTTCGATGCAAAAACTTTTTTTTTTGCTATATTTCAATTTCTAGTGTAGCTACGGCCATGCCGTTTTGCACATGATTGTAGTACTTTATTCCCTAAATTCTTGCAAAAATTTACATTTCTATGTTGTCTAGGATAGAAAAAGTCACACAAAGTGTGTTTTCAAATTGATTTCAATGTAAAAACTACATTTTTCTTTTTTGCTATACCTCAATTTGTATTAAAGCTACAGCGATGCCACTTTCCAAATGATTGGAGTACCTCATTCCATACATTTTTGCCAAAATTTAAGCTTCTATGTTGTGTAGGAGAGAAACTATTTCACAAAGTGTGTTTTCTTTTTGCTTTCAATGTAAAAAAACTTCATATTTCTTTTTCATATATCGCAATTTCTATTAAAGCTACACCCATACCGTTTTGCACATGATTGGAGTACCTCATTCCTTGCATTCTTGCAAAAATTTACATTTCTGTGTTGTATAGGAGGGAAAATGTTGCACAAAGTGTAATTTCCCATTAATTTCAATTTAGAAACTTCCTTTTTCGTTTAGCTATATCTCAATTTATATTATAGCTACAGCCAAGCTTTTTTGCACATGATTAGAGTACCTTTTTTCCCTACAATCTCACAAAAATTTATAGTTCTATGTTGCATTGGATAGAAAATATCACCCAAAGTGTGTTTTTCCATTGATTTCATTGTAAAAACTTCATTTTTCTTCTTGCTATATCTCGATTTCTATTAAAGCTACAGTGATGCTGTTTTGCACATGATTGAAGTACCACATTCCCAACATTCTTGCAAAAACTTTCAGTTTGATGTTGTATAGGAGGGAAAATATGCACAAACGGTGTTTTTCAATTAATGTTATTGTAAAAACGGAATTGTTCATTTTGCTATTCCTTAATTTCTATTATAGAGCTATGGCCATGCCGTTTTGCACATTATTGAAGTACCACAATTCCAACATTATGGATAAAAGTTATGATTCTTTTATGTATAGAAAAGAAAATATCACAAAGTGTGTTTTTTGTCATTGATTTCAATGTAAAAACTCAATTTTTCTGTTTGCTATATTTCAATTTTTTTAAAGCCACAGCCATCCTGTTTTGCACATGATTGGAGTACCTCATTCCCTATATCCTTGCAAAAATTTGCAGTTCAACGTTGTATAGGAAAGAAAATATCGCCTTTTGAAAACTGCCTTATTCAAGGTAGTTTTAACCCTAAGGTTCCAGCAGAAAGTAAGGCTGTGTGTGAGGTTGTTTAGTGGGAGGGGAGTTTATTGCAAGGTTGGGCATTTAAGCCTAGCCTTGTGTGAGTTTTTCTACCACTCCTTTCATCTGCTTTGGTAGCAACCATGCTGCGTTTGCTGCATCACACACACATTCCCCACAACATCAATTATTTATTTATTCATTTTGATTAATATCTATAATTATTATCTTTAATACTTAATATTATTATGTGTATTATTACTATCATTTTTATAATTATTTATTAGTTTTATTAGTATTATTACTGTCATTTGAAGTCCTAGGATTGCATTTATGCAGCATAGGGTATGAGGTGTGTTTTGTCATGTGAGTGTGGGACCTCTGCTCATATGACAATAACAGAAAAATCCTTGAGTGTCATATGTGGGGTAGGATGGCACTCCTTCACAGGAGTGCAGGCCTCCTTCACAGGCACTCCTTCACAGGATGGCACTCCTTCCTATTCACTGTTGGTGCAGGTTCTAGACATCTGGCTGGGGAGCCCCAGCCAGAGCTTTCCCACAGAGTAGGGAAGCTAGGCTAAGGTTAGGGACATGGAATGTGGGGACCTTTACAGAAAAAAGCAGGGGAATAAGTAAACACCCTGAAGAACAGAAGGGTAGGCATAGCCTTTCTTCAAGAAACGGATTGGAATGGGAACTGATCATCAGCACTGGGGGAGGGATACTAATTATAATACATAGGTATTGAGGAGGGGCATAATGCGGTGGGTATTGTATTGAGTTGTAAATTGCAGTGGGGGATCACAGCAGTCCATACAATGAATAGCAGGATTATTCTAGTTAACGTAGTATGACAGGGTATTTGGCTCCACCTCATCAGTGCTTATGCTCCTCAAGCAGGTTGTGATGAGGCCACCAAAAGGGATGTCTGGTTCTATTTTAATGAGGTGGTACAGTCAGTAGATAACAGAATTAGACAGGGTATGGGGACTTTAATGGCCATGTTGGCCAGGAAGGACAAGGATATGTCGCTGCCCATGGAGGATGGGGGTATGGCCAGCTCACAGCTGAGGGACAAAAAGTCCTTGATACAGAACATGCATATGTCCTTGCATTGGCTAATACGTGGTTTCAGAAGAGGGAAAAGCACCTCATCACCTCTCAGTCATTCCAGGGAAGGCCTCAGATTGATTTCTTTATGGTCAAGATACACCATAGGCCAGAGATTTGTGATTGCTGGGCACTTCCCATTTAGGATTTCCAGAAGGAAAGTGGGCATAAGTTACTAATGATGGAGGTACTTGTGAGGGGTGCAGCTAGGAATCATCCATGAAAAGGAGAACCAGTCATTAGGTGGTGGAATTTACCACCAAATGCACATGAATTCTAGCAGGAGATTATAAGCCAGGAGGACTGGGATTGGGAAGGTTCGGTTGATGCCATGTGGGAAAGGGTGGCCAGGAAGATTACACAATGTGGAAAGACTATGTTTGGCACTGATAGATTAGGAGGCTAATACCAGAGTAGACAGACTTGGTGGTGGAATGGGGTGGTGGAAGCAGCTATTTATCAGAAGAAGGCAGCATTCCATAGGTGGCAGGAGATGGGGGAACAGGGTTCAAAGACAGTGTATATACAGAAAAAAAACACTGATTAAACAGCAAAAGTATGAGGCTTTATATGAAAGCTTAGGGAAAAAAGAAGGCGAGCAGGAAGTTTTTTGAATATAGAAGATAGAAGCCTTAAGAAGGTTTTCGAAGATAGAAGCCTTAAGAAGGTTTTCGAAGATAGAAGCTGTAAGGATGTCATCAGGGCCATAACAATCAAGGATAGTGATGGTGGGATCCTATTCACGCAATAAGAGGTTATGAAAAGGTGGGAGGAATATTACAGCAATCTCTTAAACACAGATACCTGTGAAAAGGTCATGAACAGCATCCCTACCACCACAGTAGCTGTGGACTTAGTTAATGGGGCAGAAACAGTCAGGGCTCTCCACAATATGAAAGGACACAAAGCTGTAGGTCCTGATAAGTTTCCCATTGAGAGTGGGAACTATAGAGACATTAAGCTAATGAGCAATTCCATGGAAGAGGGTAATAGAATGTTGCCTCAGAAATCATACTAGTGTCTGAGCCTGGTAGGTCAACAATAGAACCCATCTTTATTCTACGAAGGATAGCGGAGAACCATAGAGCAGTAAATAAGGACCTGAATGCAATCTTTGTAGACCTTGAGAAGGCCTGTGATAGTGTCCCTAGGCAGGTAGTATGGGATGTTCTAAGACGAATGTGAGTGGATGAAGGGCATATCAGAATAATACAGGATATGCATGACGGTTCCACCACTAGGGTGAGGACGGCATGTGGGAATACTGGTTGCTTCAAGGTGAAGGGTGAGCTTAATCAAGGATCTGCCCTCAGCCATTATCTCTTTGCTTTGGCAATGGATTACCTGCTGACAGTAATAGGGGAATGTCCCCCAATGATTGGTATTTGCTGATGATATAGGAAGGTTAAAGGAGTCCCAAGAGGAGGTTCAACAGGGCTTGCAGGAAATTGCAACAGCAATGGCAAAGGGGGCCCTAGGGGTAAACATGAAGAAAACAGTGTACTTAGCTTTCATTTAGAGTGGCCAGCACCAAGGGGGTGTAGTTCGTTTTGGAAATTAGGAGCTACCAGCAGTGAAACAGATTAGGTTTGTTTGTTTGTTTGTTGGTGTTTAAGGTCCCGTCAACTACAAGGTCATTAGAGACCCGTCCACTGCATAGTTCTAATGCATATGCTGCACAGACACTACACAAATGTGACGATTATTGGGTATTAGCAGTACCCAGCTTTCCCGAGCGACCACCCATGTCAGTACTAACTGGGCTTGCGTTGCTTAACTTCAGTGATCAGACGAGAACTGATGTGTCCAACGCAACTCACCACTCCCAACAGATTAGGTATCTATGATCAGTGATCAGAGTAATAGGGAAATCGACTCTGACAATACCCACAAAATGAATGCTGGATGGCAAAAGTGTAGAGAGGCCAGTTGGTTACTGTGTGACCACAGAGTCCCAATAATGGTGAGAGGTAAGGTTTACAAAACTGTAGTTAGGCCCTCCATTCTATATGGATCTGATTGCTAGGCAGTGAGGAAGAACCATGAGAGGGGAATGCAAGTGGCTGAAATGCAATTCATTTCATGGAGAGTCGGAGAATTCATTTCATGGAGAATGGAGAGTCGCATGCTGACAGTGTCCGTCACAAGTATGTTAGAGGCAGCTTGGGGGTGGGAGACATTGCAGAGAAGATGAGAGAATATATGTTGAGGTGGAATGGGCGTGTGATGTGAAGGGGAGGAGGAACTCATGCGATATATAATGGGGCAACAGGTCGTGGGTGGCATCAGGAGAAGAAGAGAACCAAGCAGACGTGGGAGCAGGGGGTACAGAAGGACATGGTGGCATGTGGGGTGGATGGGAGCCTGATTGGGGATAGGTGGGAGTGGAGGATCGGAACCCAAAGACCTGACCCCGCCATAGGTGGGACAAGGGTGTGATTATGATGATGATGATAATGCTATATCTCAATCTCTATATCTTGTAGCAGGGGAGTCTGGGACATCCCATTATTATATTTGATTACATTATATGCTCTCTTTGATTTCAGAAACAGTTGGTGAAGGTGTTCTCTAAAGGTCACCTTGGTATCCAAGACGACACCTAGGTCCCTCACCACTAATCCTCTTGGTATCAATGATCCATCAGCAAATCTATAAGGATTGTTAATTGACGACTTTATACAGTAAAATGAAATCACTGATATCTTTTAATAATTTAATACCAGCTGGTTTGCTGTTAGCAAATCAAATCATCTTGTAACATTCTCAGTGAATGCATATTTTCAATCTCCTTAGAAAACTTCCGATCATCTACAAAAGCTGAACAGAAGATGCCAGATGGAATACAGATGTAAAGATCATTTATATACATATTAAATAGGAGTGGGCTTAATGCGCAGCCCTGAGGCAACCCCACTTCCTGAGTATAGGTTCTTTGGCTAAGTATATGCCCAATTTTTACAATATTAAATCACTTTGTAAGGTAGGCTCTAAGAAAACCTAGAACTTTATCTGCTAACCTATAGGCCTTCACATTATTTAACAGAAGTGGAATATAATCCCTATCAAAAGCCTTTGAAAGTTTTAAATATATCATGTCCACCTGATGTCTACTTTAAAAAGCCTTGGAGATATAGTTTAAATGTTGCAATAAATTGGTTTCAGTGGACCAGCCACATCAAAAACCATGTTGTGCTGGATGAAGAATGGCAGAACACCAGCTTTACAATTTCTTGTAGATTATGCATTAAAAAACCTTCACCACTGTTGGAAGGGTAGAGATAGGACGATAGTTGGAACAATCGTGATGAGAGCCACTCTTATAGATTGGTATTATATGAGCAGTTCTTCAAACGTGAGTAACAAACTGGTAGGCTAAGCATAAGGAAAATAAATTAGCCAAAATGGGCACTAAAATATCCTGGTAAGCTTTCAAAATGATAGAAGCTATTTTATCCAGTCCAGGGACAAAAGAACATTTTAACCTTCCTATGGCCCATTTCTCCTCAGCTGGTGTCACTTTGTTTATGGTAAAAATTTCCCTCCACTGGAAATTGAGAATGTGTACTCACCTGCCGTTTTTGTTTGTGTTAATGTCTGAGAAATTTTTTAATAATGTTCACAGAATACATCCCCTATTTCTGATGGGTTAGTTATCAGTTTGCCATTTTCTGACAATGTTAAATTAGGTGCATCTCCAGCCAAAAGACGCTTATATTGCGGCCAGAATGACTGTGGAAATGTCTGTTGTAATATGAGGTTTCACAAAAATATTACACGGTCCTGACCTAATGAATATTTTACCCTGGTGCACAACTTAATAAATCTCTTAGAGTTTTAGAAAGTAGGGTGTTGCTTTTTAAAAGAAAACACACGTCGTTTCTGCTTGACTAGATGTATCAACTCTAACCTAAACAAAACAGGAAATTTAGGATAGTGTCGAGCAGAGTTTTTTGTAGGGATGCACTCATCAATTACAAGTTGCAATATGGAATAGAACCACTTAATAGCTATACCTGGGTGCGAGGATGAGGTAAGATTATCCCAGTAAAATAGTCTTGAGCCTCTTATAGAACCTGATATAGTCACCCTTCGCCCAGAAATAGCTAGCTGCCCTGTTTACATGAGCAGTGGAAGAAATTGAGGAAGAAAACTTCAGATGATTTAAGATTGATGTAATTTGCAGTGCTGGGTGGTAAGTATCCAGCATTGATAGTGGAAACGTTGAGCTGACTGTACAAGGTAAATCTGAGAAACAAAGATCCAGGAGGCAGTCCTTTACCTTTAAAATTCGATTCTGTTAGGTCAATTTAAGAAAAGTTACTAATGCCATTAATGAAGTTGCCTTGGCCAGGAGCCCAATCCCATTATATGTTGGGGTACTGGTTGACCAATTATTGCCAGGAACATTAAAGTCCCCAATTAAGAAAACAAGGTTATAGTCTGCCAGTCTAGCTGCTAGATTATTCATGTGAGATGTATAGAGATCAGAGGAAAATGCTGGGGATAGATAACAGGCTACCGATGTTATGGGTTGTGCATTGGCATACTTTATATGAAGAGCAAAGGCACAATTTGGCATGCAGACACCATCAATACAATACAATGACCGCATCTACCAATAGGTTGTTGGTTAATAGCTACACTATCCCTCCTCCATAATAAGAGGAAGTTTTATCTCAATGAAAAACTTGATAGTGTTGTGGAAAGTAATTAGCTGATTAGATTTCATCAGAAAACTAACTTTCTGTTAAGACCACAATATAATAAGAATTAAGGAGTAGATTAGCCATAAAACTGGTACCAATGGAACGTAGACTCCGAACATTTTGTTAGTATATACTTATGCCACCATGCTACCATTATGGTTCTATATCCTCAGGGTTTGCCTCTTGCCCCTGACTGCTTTCCAAATTGTTCACCAAATCTTTTCCTGCCAATGATGCAAATGCCCCCTGTAACTTGTCTTCAATCATACTATCTAGTAGTCCACCTACAAATGGTTTACTTAAGGAGTCGTCTAGCCAAAGTTCAGCTTGTAACAATTTCTCTGAATTATTATCTGAGTAGCTGATCATAAATGATGTGTATGACTTATACTTAGTTTTAACCATAGCAATAAATTCAATCTTATCTTGACTATGTTCAAAGATGTGGTCATATAGAACTTTGCATGAAATGTCAGGATTTAGGCAAGTGATTAATATTTTTGAGGAGTAAGTTCTTGGAGGCACACTCAATTTTGCAAAACCTCCAGAGTCCTTCACCACTGGTACAGTAGATTTTTGATATGAAGAAATAGGAGTTGCATGATTCCCCTTAGGGGCCAGAGTAGCTGATTTTAGGGAATCTTTGGGCTTCTTAAGTTTAGAACTTGATTCCCTTTATGGCCTCTTCTGTGATTTGGGGTCCTGAATATGGCCCTGTGTAACCTCAGCAAACGAGTGTACCCTCCTATGGGGTGGAGCTCCCCTCTCCTCCATCACTCTCAGGGCAGCAATATCTTCTGAGAGTAACCTTAGTTCTCCTTGTTAGATGCTACAAAGTCTGCCAAAGCTGTCACAAAATCCTTAAGAGGTGCTAATCACTCAGAGATACATTTTGAAATGAGTGAGGTCGATTGCATTTCAAAGGAGTCAAACTTATTTTGGCTAACAGATATCAGTCCAGACACCATCACCAGATCATCCTGGACTAAGTTTGGAAGCACAGGCTTAACTGTGGTATTTTCATTTCTGTTATGTAAGCATGGATGGCATTTTAATCTTGGTGCCAATATCTGACCATCATTGCTATTTATATTTAAGAAATCAATAAGAGCCTTTTTAGAGCAAATTTTAGATCTCATAATTTGACTCCTTGGATAGATGTCTTTTCCACGAGAGAGACAGCTACCTTGTTATGTACTTGCCATAGCAAAGTAAATGGCATGTAAATAACACAAAAGCTTGCCTCAATGTGAGCAGCTAGGTCACACACCACTTTATGGCTACCTACTGTAAACTGCCTATATAACATCCAGACTATATTATTAAAAGTAAAGGAAAAACCCAATGGGTGCATAAAAATACCACTAAAAATGGGCACCAGGTCTTTATATTTAAAATGTTATTAAAAATAATGAAAAAGAGTAAAAAATATGTATGAAAACCTCACTCTAATCAGGAGCAATACTGATTGATTTCAATGAACAAACTCTACTTTTTCCTACATCTCAATTTCTATTGAAGCTACAGCCATGCAATTTTGCCCATAATAGGTGTACCTCATTCGATACCTTCTTGCTAAAATTAACAGTTCTATGTTGAATAGGAGAGAAAATATCGACAATAGTGTGTTTTCCTATTGATTTTATTGTAAAAACTCCACTTTTCCTTTTGCTATTTCTCAAATTCTAATAAAGCTTTAGCCATTCATTTTACACATGATTAGAGAACCATATTCCCTACATTCTTTGAAAAATTTACAGTTCTCAGTTAAATAGGAGAGAAAATATTGCAGAAAGTGTGTTTTCCCATTGATTTTGAAGAAAAAACTCCATTTTTCCTTTTCCAATATCTCAATTTCTATCAAAGCTACAGCCATGCCTTTTTGCAAATGATTGGACTACCACATTCTCAACATTCTGAATAAAAGTTATGATTCTATTATGTAAAGCTAAGAAAATATCACCAATGATTTCAAAAAAAATCGCCATTTTTCTTTTTGCAAACTAAGAATTTCTATGAAAGCTACAGCAATGCCGTTTTGCACAAGATTGGAGTACCACATTCCCCAACATTCTGAATTAAAGTTATGATTCTATTATGCATAGGAAAGAAAATTTCACACAAAGTGGTTTTCCCATCGATTTCACTGGAAAAACTCCATTTTTCTTTTTTCTATATCTTAATTTCTAGTAAAGCAACAGCCATGCCGTTTAACACATGATTGTAGTGCCTCATTCCCAATATTCTCGCAAAAATTTACAGTTCTATGTTGTGTAGGAGACAAAATATCACACAAAGTGTTTTTTCCCAATGATTTCAATGTAGAAACTCAATTCTTCTTTTTACTATATCTCAATTTCTTTTAAAGCTACAGCCATGCTGTTTTGCCCATGATTGGAGTACATCACTCCATACATTCTTAACAAATTTACAGTTGTATGTTACATTGGGGAGAAAATATCACAAAAATTGTGTTTTCCTATTGATTTCAATTTAAAAACCTTTTTTCTTTTTGCTATATCTCATTTTCTATTTAAGCTACAGCCATGACGTTTTGCACTAGATTGGAGTACCTCATTCCCTAGATTCTCACAAAAAAAATACAGCTCTATGTTGTATAGGAGAGAAAATATCGCACAAAAAGTGTGGTTTCCCATTGATTTTAATTTTAAATCTCCAATTTTCTTTTTTCTTTCTCTGAATTTCTATTAAAGCCGTGCCATTTTGCACACGATTCGATTACCTCATTCCCTTCATTCTCACAAAAATTTACACTACAATGGTTTATAGAAGAGAAAATATCACACAAAGTGTGGTTTCCTATTGATTTAAATGTAAAATTACCATTTTCTTTTTGCTATATCTCAATTTCTGTTAAAGCTGCAGCCATGCCGTTTTGCACATGATTGGAGTACATCACTCTGTACATTCCTATCAAATTTACAGTTTTATGTTACATTGGGAAAAAGATATCACACAAAGTGTGTTTCACATTGATTTCAATGTAAAAACTCTATTTTTCTTTTACCTATATCTCAATTTCTATAAGAGCTACAGCCATGCCGTTTTGGAAATGAGTGGAGAACCTCATTCTCTACATTCTTGAAAAATTTACAGCACTATGTTGTATAGGAGAGAAAATATCACACAATGTTCTTTCTATTCATTTCAAAGTAAAAACTCCGTTTTTCTTTTTGCAATATCTCAATTTCTATTAAAGCTGCAGTGACGCCATTTTGCACATGATTGGAGCTCCACATTCTTCAATTCTTTCCAAAATTTGCAGTTCTATCATGCATAGCAAACAAAAATCACAAAGTTCGTTTTCCCATTATTTAAATAGAACAACTAAATTTTTCTTTTTTTTTTCTCAACTTCTATTAAAGCTAGGGCCATGATGAAAAGGTATGGGCTAAGTACTGAACCTTGGTGCATTCCAACTTTCACTGGAAAACCCCCAGTATTCTAATGATCCCTTCCTCTACCCCCTTTTTTTTTTTTGTAATATATCCCAAACTACCAGTCGCTGGACACTGTCAAAGGCCTTCTCCAGGTCGATAAAGATGGCATGGAGGCCTTTGTTTGTGGCCTTATACTTTTCTACCATCTGTCTCAGAATGAAGATGGGCTCCATAGTGGACCTGCTTGGCATAAACCCGAACTGATTTCCACGGAGACTAGTTCTATCCCGGAGGCGACGTTCCATCACTCTCTCCCAGAGTTTCATAGAATGGGTCATTATCTTTATACCTCTATAGTTGCTGTAATCTTGGACATCTCCTTTGCCCTTGAAGAGTGGTACTATCCAACTCTCCTGCCATGCAGATGGCATTTTATCTCCACTAGCTATCTTTGATTAAAAGTTTCCCTAACCACCTGGTAGTTGTCATCCCTAGGGTGTGCCACACTTGGATGGGGATTCTGTCTGGGCCTACAGCTTTTCGGCCTTTCATCTTCCTCTGTGCTCTGGCCACTTCCTCCTCAGTAACACTGTCTACAACCCCTGATGATGCAGGATAGGTGGAGAGGCCCTCATTTCCTCCAGCTGCACCGAAGAGGTTCTGGAAGTACTCTTCCCACCTGCTCTTTACCCCCTGTGGGGAGAGCAGGATCCTACCCTCAATATCCACCACTGTTATGGCTTGGGGCATATCTTTAGCAGCCCTATCCCTAGCCTTGGCAGGCTTAAAAACCTCTCTCTCTCCTGTTCCTTTGTCCCTAACTGCTCATATAGGGCATCATATTTCTGGTGCTTGGCCAGGGTAATAGTACCACATTCGCAACATTCTGTATAAAAGCTATGATTCTCTTATCAATAGGAAAGATGATATTGCAGAAAGTGTGCTTTTACACAGATTTCCAAGTAAACGCCCCATTTTTCTTTTTGCTATATCTCAATTTCTATTTTAGCTACAGGCATTCCGTTTTCTACATGATAGGAGTACCTCGATCCCTACATTCTCCGAAAAATTTTCAGTGTTATGTTGTATAGTAGAGAATATATAACACACAGTGATTGTTTCTACTGATTTCAATGTAGAAACTCTATTTTTGTTTTCGCTATACCTCAACTTCAATTAAACCTGTAGCCATGCTATTTTGCACATGATAGGAGTACCTCATTTTCTACATTCTCACTAAAATTTACAGTTCTATTTCTTATGGGAGGGAAACTATCACACAAAGTGTATTTTTTTTCATTTCAATTTAAATATTTACTTTTTGCTATATCTTAAATTCTATTAAAGAACAGCCATGACGCTTTGCATCAGTTTGGAGTACCTCATTTGCTACATTTTTGCAAAAATTTACACTTCTATGTTGTATAGGAGAGAAAATATTGCACAAAGTGTGTTTTCCCAATGATTTCAACGTAAACATTATTATTTTTTTTGCTATATCTCAATTTCTATTAAAACTCCAGAAATGCTGTTTTGCTCATGATTGAAGTACTTAATTCCCTACAATGCTCAATGCTTTATAGGAGAGAAAATATCGCATAAAGTGTTTTCCCTTTGAAATCAATTTAAAGACTATTTTTCTTTTGGTTATATCTCAATTTCTATTTAAGCTACAGCCAAGCCGTTTCGCATATGATTGGTGTTCCTCATTGCCTACATTGTCAAAAAAATTAAAAGTTCTATGTTGTATATGAGAAAATATCGCCCAAAGTGTGTTTTCCTGTAAAAGCTGCAGCCATGCTGCTTTACACATGATTGGAGTACCACATTCCCAACAATCTAAGTAAAAGTTATGTTTCTTTTTATAGAAGAGAAAATATCAAACAATCTTTTTTTATTGATTTCAATTTTGAAACTCCATTTTTCTTTTTGCTATATCTCAATTTCTATTAAAGCTCCAGCCATGCCATTTTGAAAATGATGGCAGTACCTCATTTCCTGCGATTTTGAAAAAATTTATATCTCTATGCTGTAAAGGATAGAAAATATCGCACAAAGTGTGTTTCCATAATGATTTCAATTCGAAAACATTATTTTTCTTTTTGCTATATCTCAATTTCTATTAAAGCAACAGCAATGCTGTTTTGTGCATGAATGAAGTACCTCATTCCCTACATTCTAGCTAAAATTTAATGTTCTATGTTGTTTAGGATAGAAAATATTGCACATTGTGTTTTTCCATTGATTTCATTGTAAAAACTCCATTTTTCGTTTTCCTATATCTCAATTTCTATTAAAGCCATATCCATGCCGTTTTGCACATGATTGGAGTACCACGATCCCAACATTCTAGATAAGGTTATTTTTCCATTATGTAAAGGTAAGAAAATATCACACAAAGTTTGTTTTCTTATTGATTTCAATGTAAAAACTTCATTTTTCTGTATGCTATATCTTAATTTCTATTAAAGCTACAGCCATGCCGTTTATCACATAATTTGAATACTTTATTCCCTACCTTTTTGTGAAAATTTACAGTTTTATGTTGTATTGGAGAGGAAATATCGCACTAAGTATGTTTTCCCATTTATTTCGTTGTAAAAGCTCAATTTTTCTTTTTGGAATATCTCAATATCTACTAAAGCTATAGCCATGTTTTTTACACATGATTGGAGTACCTCATTCTTATTCTAATTCGCAACACTGCAAGCAGCCTTATTTTGCCAATATGGCTGTAAACTAACTCTCATTCTTACATACATTACTAAATAGCTCCCAAAACATTTAGCTGAAATTCCTGTGATCCCTCTCCAACACTAGTAAAGGTCGGGTGGCTTTTTAATAGGCCCCAACCTTAACCTTTCCAAGGCTATTCCACAGTCAAATGGTCCTGGGTAAGAAAGATCTGTAATATGAGTATGTCTGTGCCCTAATCTCCTTAAATCCCCTTAATCTCCTTAATCTCCTTAAAGGGGACACACATCCCACCAGAGGTCCATCACACCCCAGCAGCAGTCTGATAAACAGACTTATGGTGTGAGACGTTCCCCAACCGAGATCTCTGATCATGTCAGAAACGATATTGCTGTGAGAAAATCTGTGGAATACAATTCTTCCTTGCCTCCTCTGTATCCTTTCAATCTCCTAAGATAATTCCTGCCTAAAATAATTCCTGCCTAAAGGCCCTGAATGTGACTACCATTCTCCAAAATGGGTCGAATCATTGAAATATATGTAATTCCCTCACCTCCTTTGTGCTGTCCCAAAGGACAAATTTACTCATATGATCCTTCCAGGTACCCTGGTTATTTAAAATTATTACAAGATGCATATGGGTCCCAACACTCTAAACTATAACTCCATCTAAATTTTAATGAAAATCAAGTAGCTTCCTAGATCTGGATATTTTAAGAATCCTACACTGTTTTAGATTAAATGGCATTTCCCATTTTAAACACTAATTGTAAATCTTACCGAGATTCTGTAGTAATTGTCTACAGGTTGATAACCCCTTATTGAATTCCCGGGCAGTACATGTGTTATCTGCAAACAGTTCAAGGAAGCAGCTAATTTCAAATCCTATGTCATTCACATAGAGAATGTACCACAAGGGATCCAAAACACTTCCCTGAGGTACCCCTTATGTGGCTGGTTTCCATTCAGATGCACTACTTCTGTACATCACCCTCTGTTGTCTATCAAGCAAATAGGACCTTACTCACTAAGTAACCTTACGGTGTATCCCTATACTTGACATTTTTGAAATCAGCTTATCATAAAGCCCCATGACAAAAACCTGTTTAAATTCTAAGAATACAACATCAACCTACTTTTTTTGGTTTAAAGCCCTTTGAATATAATTCATCAAGCAAGCCATTTGAGTGTAACATGACCTCTATTTCCTAAATTCATGCTGATTCTCACTAAGGATGCCATTCTTTTCCAGATATCCCATAATAGAGGAGAATAGGATGTGTTCAAAAACCTTGGATACAGCCCTTAATAATGAAACTGGTCTGTAGCACTTAGGGTCTCCTGTGTCTCCTGAAATGAATATTGTTACCACAATAGCCAGTTTCCATGAAGATGGAGTATTACCCATTTCTAATGACTTTCTAAATATTTCCACCAGGTAATAGCTAAGTAACCCTGAAAGTCGCTGTATAATATATAGAGAAATCCCATCAGGATATTCAGCCTTATGAACTACTGATTTTTGTAGTAGCTGCTGAATTCCCACCCTAATTATGGCAACCTCATCCATTCTCCCTGGAGAATCACTATCAAGTACCAGCTGGAAGTTCCTCGTACTAGTTGCAAAGCTTTTTGCAAATGCATCATTGAAAACATTTCCAATCATAAGCCTATCCTTAACTACATTTCCTGAACTATCCTTAAGCACTTTATCCCTTTAACCCTCTTTCCTTCACCTCTTCAGATATCCCCCAAACGCCTTTGGATTTTTCTTAAGGCTTTCACCCAAAATGTTTTCATGAAAATTCTTGTAAGCCTTCTTCATATACACTTTAACCATTTTCCTGGCCCTCTTATAAACTAACTCACTATTGCCATCCCTCCCTCTCATAAGAGCTACCGTCACCTCTTTCATATACCATTCAGGAAAGGTATTATTCATTATAATCTTAGTGGGGACAGCTAGCTATTTGCCCTTCTCTAAGAGGGCTAATAATAATTGCCAAGATTCCTTAAGGTATTAACAATGGTATAAAAATCATTTAACTCATATTCCAGATATGATTTAAAATATTTCCAATTCGCCTTATTATATTGGTATGCCACCCTATCTGGTGCCACCTGTCTAGGTAACCTTTTAGCTATCTCCATCCTAACCCCTGAAATGGTCACAAATTCCTTCAATACTCTCTTCATTGTTGATAGAGCTTGGCATGTTTGTAAATACTAAATCTAAAATTCCTCCTTTATCATGTGTAGGCATTGTCACAATCTGTTCCAATCCAATACAGTACAACTGTTCCAAAAATAGGTTCAGAGCACCTGATAGCTTGGAATTTGAATTAGGCTGCACACAGCCCCAATCCAACCCTATTTTGTTGCAGTCCCCTCCAAGAATTATTAGTGGTACCTTCTTCTTTTGATATATATGCTCCAATGATTGTGACAGTCTTATAAGTAGGAGTGAATCATCACCTGGTGGAAGATATAAGCTGATTACATAAATTCCCCCACCATTAGAGCTTGCAACATGACAACATACCATTTCACAATCTTCCTAATGTTGCAGTTCCCTAGAGCTCCCTAGGGATTTATCTGTTGCTATAAAGACTCCACCCCTTCTTCCTGTTTCCCTATCATTTCTATAAACTACAACCTTTTCTGAGAAGATCTCTGCTGATTTGATGTCTTCCCTCAACCAGGATTCAGTGCTAATTATGATATCAGCATCTGATGTGGCAGCAAGAATATTTAACTGAACAACTTTATTGACTATGCTTCTGGAATTAAAAACAAGCAACGTTCAAGGATCATTTATTGCTAATGACTTACCTATCCCTACCCTATTAATACCTGGCATAAGATGACTTGGAACCTTTCCTAAAAAATTGGCAGTAAACTCTTTCATTTTTTCACCAATCCTTGAGACAGTCCTTGCATTAAAATGAAACCCATCAACAGAAATCAATGTTGGAGATCTGATAGACATGCTCTGTAATCCAGTAGTTTTACCCCAATAGACTGACCTTCAGAAAACATCATATTATTGATCTATCTGGCTGTTGCTGCAGTTAACCTGCCTTTATCCTGTCGTTCCACAGCAGGGCAAAGTAAACTTGTGCCTTGGCCATAATTTCCTTCAGAACGTCAACTGAGGGTTTATCAAGAGTTATTTCATTTGATCCAATATGTAAAATCGCCATGCAGTCCTTCTTTACCCCTTTCAGAATACCATGAATCCTTCCCTTCATGTCTTCCAACCATGCATCAGGAAGGGAAGCAACACTAACACACCCTCTCTGTAGCCCTTCTTGTGGTGCCCAGCTATCAACACCCCTTAAGTTTGCGTCCCCAAGTACAAGAATGGATTTGCCAGGAGATGGGTTTTTACACACATGGAGTCCTCTTCACTAACCCCTTTAATCCTCCACAGGTAGAAACCTGGCTTATAGAGGCAGGCAAATGACCATCCTCTGCATGTGATTTCCTAACCCACTTCCCTTGCAATGTGGGTATTATTTGTGGACTATCCAGTATCAGAAATTCCCCTGCCATGTTGAGGCTGTCTGACTTTTCACTGAGGGGTGACTTACCAATCTTCAAGCCCCCTTTATTACCTGATGGCGTCACCAATATTCTAAGTAACATGATGGTGATGCCATTGGCATTCCAACCTTACCCTTAGTTAAATGAGCTGCTGAAGAGCTGGAAAACATGATGGTAGCCTGTAACTTGCTGATCTCAATATGGATCACAGAAAGTTCCAATCTTAGGAGCTTGCATCCACCACACCCTGCAACATTCTTTGGAGGCATAATAATATGATCTCTCAAAGTACTGAAAAATTACACTATAATAATGGGAATAACAAAAAGTGGTCCCAAAAACCAATTAAACATTCCCTATATTCTCTATATTGCAAATAAAATTTACAGGCCTGTGTTGTGTACAATAGTAAACATAGCACAAATTGTGCTTTCTTATTGATTTCTAGATAAAATCTCAATTTTTCTCTTTTCATTATCTCCGTTTATATTAAAGCTAGAGCCATGCCGTTTTGCACAACTTTGGAGTACCTCACTCCCTACATTCATTCAAAAATATCCAGTTCTATGTTTCATAGGAGAGAAAATATCGCAAGAAGTGTGTTTTCACATTGATTTCATTTCAATTTAAAAACTTCATTTTTCTTTATATTATATCTCAATTTCTATTAAAGCTGCAGCGCTGCCGCTATGCACATGATTGGAGTACCCCATTCCCTGGATTCTAAAAAAATTTAGAGTTCTATGTTGCATAGGAGAGAAAATATTGCCTAAAGTGTGTTTTCCCCCTGATTTCAAGCTCAAAACTCGATTTTTTTTTTTGCTATATTTCAATTTCTATTAAAGATACACCCATGCAGTTTTGCACATGATTGAAGTAAGTCATTTCCTACATTCTGGGAAACATTTACAGTTCTATGTTGCATAGGAGAGAAAATATCGCACAAAGTGTGTTTTTTAAATCACTATAATGTAAAAACTCCAATTTTCATTTTGCTATATCTCAATTTCTATTACCGCTACAGCAATGCCATTTTACACATGATTTTTGTACCTCATTCCCTACATTCTTGCAAAAATTTGCAGTTCTATGTTGTATGGGAGAGAAAATATCGCAAAATGTGTGTTTTCCAATTGATTTTAATGTAAAAACTCCATTTTTCTTTGTGCTATATATTAATTTCTATTAAAGCTGTAGCCATGCTGTTTTGCACATGATTGGTGTACCTTATTCTCTACATTTTTGTAAAAATTTAAAGTTCTATGTTGTATAGGAGAGAAAATATCGCATAATGTGAGTTTCCCATTAATTTCATTGTAAAAACTTCATTTTTCTTTTTGCTATATCTCAATTTCTATTAAAGTTAAAGCGACTCCGTTTTGCACATGATTGGAGTACCTCATTTCCTACATTCTCAGAAAAATTTACAGTTCTATGTATATAGGAAAGAAAATGTCGTCAAAAGTGTGTTTTCCTAATGATTTCAATGTAAAAACTCCATTTTTCCTTTTGCTGTATCTCAATTTCTATTAAAGCTACAGCCATGCCATTTTGCACATAATTGGACTAACTAATTCCCTACATTCTCACAAAAATTTAAAGTTCTACGTTGTATAGAAGAGAGAATATTGCTCTGGGTGCTTATCCATTTATTTGAATGTTAATATTTCATTTTTCTTTTGGCGATATCTGAATTTCTCGTAAAGCTACATCCACACCAATTTGCAAATGATTAGAGTACCACAATCCCAAAATTGTCAGTTAAAGTTATAATTTTATTATTTGTAGGAAAGAAAATATCGCACAAATCGAGTTTTCTCATTGATTTGAATGTAAACACTCCATTTTTCTTTTTTCTGTGTTTCAATTTCTATTAAAGCTGCAGTTATGCTGTTTTTGCACGTTATTGGAGTTCCTCATTCCCTACATTTTCGAAAAAATTAACAGATCTGTGCTGTATAGGAGAGAAAATATCGCATAAAGTGTGTTTTTCCATTTATTTCTTTTTGCAATATCTCAATTTCTATTTAAGATGAAGCCATGCCGTTTTGCACATCATTGTTGTACTGCATTCCCTACATTTTTGTAAAAATTTAAAGTTATATAAAAATAGGAGAAAAAATATCGCATTAAGTGAGTTTTCCCATTAATGTAAATGTAAAAACGCCATTTTTCTTTCTGATTTATCTCAATTTCTATTAAAGCTACAGCCTTGCCGTTTTGCACATGTTTGGAGTACTCATACCCTACATTCTTGGAAAAATTTATAGTTCTATGTTGTATAGGAGAGAGAATATCGCACAAAATGTGTTTTTGCCTTTATTTCAATGGATAAATTTAATTTTTTATTTTCCTATTTCTCAATATCTATTAAAGCTACAGCCATTCCGTTTTGCACATGATTGGAGTACCATATTCGCTTCATTATGAAAAAAAATTAAAGTTCTACTTTATATAGGAGAGAAGATATTTAATAAAGTGCGTTTTCTTAATGTATTCAATGGAAAAACTTCCTTTTTCCCTTTGCTATATCTCTATTTCTAATAAAACTACAGCCATTCTGTTTTCAATTTGATTGGATTACCATATTTCAAAAATTCTAGAAAAATTTATGGTTATATTATGTGTGGGAAAGAAGATAATGCATGAAGTATGTTTTCCCATAAATTTTAATGGAAAAACTTATTTTTCATTTTGCTGTATCTCAATTTTTATTAAAGCTACAGTTATTCCATTTTGCCCATGATTGGAGTACTAAATCCCCTACATTCTGGCAAAAATTTGCAGTTCTTTGTTATATAGGAGTGAAAATATTACACAAAATGTGTTTTGTCATTGATTTCAGTGGATTCCCATTGATTTTGCTACATCTTAATTTCTATTAAATCTACAGCCATGCTGTCTTTAAAATGATTGGAGTACCACATTCCCAACATTCTGGGAAAAATTTACAGTTCAATTTTCTATACGAGAGAAAATATCGCACAAAGTGTACTCAACTACTGATTTCAAACGAAAGACTTAATTTTTCTTTTTACAATTTCTCATTTTCAGCCATGAGATTTTGCACATGATTCAAGTACCAAATTCCCTACCTTCTTGAAAAAATTTACAGTTCTATGATGTATAAGAGAGAAAATATCAGACGAAGTGTGTTTTCCTATTGATTTCAAAGAAAAATTTTCATTTTTCTTATTTTATGTCTTATTTTCTCTTAAATCTACAGCCATGCCACTTTGCACATGTTTGGAGTACCACATTCTCAACATTTTGGAAAACATTTATGGCTCTATAATGTATAGGAAGCAATATCTCTGATAAATTGTATTTTCCTATTGATTTTAATGGGAAATCTTCGTCTTTCTTTTTGCAATATGTGATTTTCAATTAAAGCTAAAGCCATGCCGTTCTGCACATGATTGGTTTTTCACATTCCCTACATTGAAGAAAAATTTACAGTTCTATGGTGTATAGGATAGAAAATGATGCTAAAATGTTTCTTTTCCCATTAATTTTAAAGGAAAAATTTTTTTTGAAATATCTGAATTTCTATTGAAACTACAGCCATGACATTTTATAAATGAATGAAGTACCACATTCTCTACATTATGGGAAAAATTTAAAGTTCTGTGATTTTTAGGAGAGAGTGGCTTTACATGTGTTGTCACACATGTAAAGCCACATTCCCTACATTTTGGCAAAAATTTAGTGCGATGTAACGTACAAAGTGAGTTTTCTAATTAATTTCATTGAAAAAAATTTCATTTTATTGCAATATCTTAATTTCTTTTAAATATACAGCCATGTCCTTTTGCAGAGGTATACAGTACCCCATTCTGTACATTCTGGAAAAATTTACAGTTCTATGATGTCCCATTCATTTCAATGAAAAGATTTCATTGTATTATAATATCTCAATTTCTATTAAAGCTACAGACATGCCATTTTACAAAGGCAAGGAGTAGCACATTCTCTAAATTTTGGCGAAATTCACAATTGCGTGATTTAAAAAAGAGAATATAATACACAACGTGTTTTTTCATCATGAAGTACTGCATTCCCTACATTCTGACAAAAATTTACAGTTCCATGATGTACAGGAGTGAAAATACCACACAGTGTTTTCTTATTGATTTAAATGGAAAAACTTCATTATTTGTTATATCTCAATGCAATTAATGGTACAGCCATGCCGTTTTCTATAGGCATTTAGTGCAGCATTCTCTACATTCTGGCCAAAATTGACAATTCTGTTATGTTTAAGAGAGAAAATAATGCACAAAGTGCTTTTTCCCATTGATATTATGGAAAACGATATTTTGCCATTACTCAAATTCTTTTAGAACTAAAGCAAACATTTTCATAACAAACACAAAAGTGTTTTTGCAATAATGAAGTAAACTTCCAATCTACAATCTTATTCACCACCAATTTAATTGTATTTTACAAATGAGGACTCTAAGAGTGCATTGATTGGATTTCCACAGAGTACAGAAGGCTTATTATTCTGCAAATGAAGTTGAAGTCAACACAAAATAACAGTTTTAATTCCTACCTCCTATGTGTCACTAAGCCTCTAAATATTTTGGCATGTGCTTAGGCTTATACTAATATTGGGGTGGCATAATTGCATGTTCTTAACCAGATTTTCATAGTCTTCATACTTAATGCACTCATAAGTTATTAATAAGGCAGTAATTTTTTTGCATCTTTCACCAATCCAAATCTGTATCTCAAAAACTGATATATTTGGGCTGTACTTTTTTGTTCACACACTGTCATTACCCTCGTGAAGCATTCTACATATGAGATTATTGCAACATTTCTATTACATATTATCAATAGTTCTTGATTTTAAAAATCTTGTTGGAAAAGGTTTAGAGTATTTTATTCCTATGTAACATCATATTTTCTACACAATACTGATGTATCTCATTTTGATTTACTATGGAGAGACCTATTAGTATCTTGTGGGCATCAATAGGATGTAACTGGTATATCAGACTAAATACATTCTCCATAGACATTGGTCAATTTGGCAACTTAAATCCATGAAAAGAGGTTGGGCTGTTTAGAATGTTGCTGGGGGATTGGATAACTAGAAAAATAACTGCGTGAGGAGTAGAAGTATTTGTAGCAATAGCAATAAATAAGTGATGAAATTTGGAAAAGAAAAAGTTAAAATCCGGAATCAGCAGGTAACTTGAATAACATGCCATAATTTAAAACATCATTGCCTCTTATTTAAAATATCAGACAGTTGTCCAAAACATGTCGTTGATGAGGTTTTTGTTGTTGTAATAATAGACAATTAATAGCTAAACAGCAATCACATAGCAGGTTGAAAACGTTATGTTTGTCAATGGTAATACTATGTTTAACGTGCTGGTTCTCATCTGGTCACTGCAGTTAAGCAACATTAAGCTAGAGTAGTACAGAGATGGGTGGCCACTTTGGGGTTGCTGGTGCTATTGGTTGGCTTGCCTTTGGCATTTCTTTTGTTATTTTTTTACATCATGAAACTGTTAGAGTTTCATGCATTTGGAAATTCATGCATTTTACTTCAATGGGTATGAATGGAGATAACACATTGGGATCTGGAAATTACTTAATTGAGAAAGCTGTATTCCTAAAGTGAATGCTGCTACATCATTGTAAAAGGTTAAAATACACAGATTGATTTACAACATTGCATTATGGTGCTTCGTTTGAAAATGAAGAATGTTTAATAGAAAATCACAGCAATTAATTATTTTAGAAAAATCATAACGAACGCAAAAGTGAAATAAACGTCCACTCTACAGTTTTATTTCCTTCCCATTTCAGGAAATGGTATGAATGAGGATCCCATCAGTGAGTGAATTGGTGATTTTTGCATAGTACAGAATGCTCATTAATCAGCATATATTGTTGAAGACAGGACATAATATCTTTACATCTCCACACCTTTGTGCCATTAAGCATGGTAATATATTGGCATGTGCTTTGTCTCATATTAATCTTGGGATCTTGCTGTTGCAGGTTCTCAACAAGCCATTTACAGTCTTTACTGTCAATGTGCACATAAGTTATTTATCAGGGAGTGCAATGTTTGGTGGCTTTCACTCATCCAAATATGCATCTCAAAAACTGACATATACATACTGCACTTTTTTGTTTACACACTCTGTCATTACCTATGTGAAGGGTTCTACATATGATAATATTGCAATATTTATTTGTTGCACGTTATCTGTAGTTCTTTAATTTTAAAATCTTATTGGAAGAGATGTGGAGTATTTTATTTCTATGTAACATCATATTTTCTAAACAATACAGATGTATCTCATTTTGATTTACTATGAAGAGTACTATTAATATCTTGTGGGCATCAATGGGATATAACTGGTATGTCACACTACATAAATTGTCCATTGACGTTAGTCAATTTGGTAACAAACCCATAAAAAGATGTTGGGCTGTTTGGAATGTTATGGGGGTAGTGGATAACTAGAAGTATAACGGTGTGAGGAGGAGAAGTTCCGTGTAGTAATCTTCACAATAGCAATAAATAAGTGATTAAATGTGAAAACCAAAAAGTTAAAATCTGCAAACAGAAGGTCACTTGCATAACATTCTATAATTTAAATCATCACCACCTCTTATTTTAAATATCAGAAAAATGTGCCAATGATGTCGTCGATAAGGTTTTTGTAGTAATACACAATTGATTAATAGCAACACAACAATCAAATTGCAGTTTGAAGACGTTATGTTTGTTGGTTGTCATACTATGTTGAACGTGCAAGTTCTTGTCTGGTTACTGCAGTTAAGTGACATTGGGCCAGGGTTGTACTGAAATGGGTGACCACTTAGGGATTCCTCGTGCTATAAGCTGATTAGCTTTTGGCATTTCTTTTGTTACTTTTTCACATCAAAAAACTGTTAGAGAATCTTGGATTTGGAAATTCGTGCAGTTTACTTCAATGGGGATTACTGGAGATAACACTTTGGGAAGCTGAGGAAGCTATATGCCAGAAGTGAATGCTGTTTAATGATTGTAAAAGATTAATATACATAGATTGATTAACAACATTCCATTATGGTTCTTTGTTTGAAAACGAAGCATTTTTAATGGAAAACCAAGCAATTATTTATTTCATGAAAATCATAACAAACACAAAATTGATTTGTGTAATAATGAAATAAACGTCCAGTCTAGAGTGTTATTTCCTCCCATTTCAGGGAATTTGTGATTTTCACATAGTATAGAATGCTCATTAATCTGCATATATTGTTGAAGTCAAGACATGTACCACTAAGCATGGTAATATATTGGTGTTTGCTTTGGCTCATACTAATCTTGGGATGGTTTTATTGCAGGTTCTAAACAAGTTTTTCGCAGTCTTTACTCTTAATGTACACATAAATTACTTATCAGGGAGTGAATTTCTGGCAGCATTCACCCATCCAAATTTGCATCTCAAAAACTGAAATATCAGTGCTGCACTTTTTTGTTCACACACTCTATCATTGCCAACGTGGAGTACTACATAAGTGAATATTGCAACATTTATTCATTGCTTATTCTCCTTAGTTCGTTAAATTAAAAATCTTATTGGAAAAGGTTTGGAGTATTTTATTCATATGACACATCATATTTTCTACACAATCCTGATGTATCTCATCTTGATTTACTATGAAGAGTACTATTAGTATCCTCTAGTCATCAATGGGATATAACTGGTATATTAACTAAATACATTCTCAATAGCAATTAGTCAATTTAGTAATTTATGCCTTCTTAAAGATTTTGGGCTGTTTGTAAAGGTATGGGTGAGGGGATAACTAGAAATATAACAGTGAATGGGGAGGAGAGGTTTCATGTAGTAATCTTCACAATAGAAATAAATAAGTGATAAATATGGAAAACAAAAAGATAGAATCTGCAAAGAGTAGGCAATTTGCATAACATTCTATAATTTAAATCATCGTTGTCTCTTATTTTCAATTTAAGAAAGTTGTGCACTTCATGTCGTTGATAAGGATTTTGTAATTGTAGTAATAAATAATTCATTAATTAAGAAACAGATATTAATTTGATGCTATGTCTGCCAACCATCATACTATATTGAAATTGCCCATTCTCATCTGGCCAATGTAGTTAATAAATGTTGAGCCATTGTAGTACTGATTTGGGTGATCACTTAGAAATGCCTGTTGCTATTTGTTGATTTTCATTTAGCATTCCTTTTGTTATTTTCTCACATCATGAAACTGTTACAGTTTGTTGAATCTGTAATTTCATTCATTTTACTTTAAAAGGGATAGATGGAGATAACACTTTGTTATCAGGAAATTGTTTTTTTTAGAAAGCTGTATTCATAAAGTGAATGCTGTTTCAACATTGTAAAAGATTATAATACACAGATCGATTTCCAATATTAAATTATGGTGCTTGGTTTGAAAAAGATGCATGTAAATAGAAAAATACAGCAATTATCTATTTCAGAAAATTCTTCACAAACACAAAAGTGATTTGTGCAATAATGAAATAATCGAATTTAGGGGAATGTGCAGAAAGCTCAGCAATGTGCAAATACTGTTGTATTCAATACGTGATAGCAGTTTTACTTCTTAGCTCCAATGTGCCACTTAGTATGGCAATGTAATGGCCTGTGCTTGGTGTCACAATGCTAATCATGGGGTGGTGTTATTGCAGATTCTGAATGAGCCTGTTACAGTGGTTACTATTAATGAACACATTAGTTATTTATCAGGGTGTGAATTTTAAGCAGCTATCACCAAACAAAATCTGCATCTTAAAAACTGACATATTAGTAGTCCACTTTTATATTCCCACACTCCATCATTACAAAGGTGAATGATTCTACATTTTTGAGTTTTCCTAAATTCCTTCGCTGCATTTTATCAATAGTTTTTTAATTCAAAATCTTATTGGGAAAACATTGGAGATTGTTAATTGTTATCTTACATAATGTTTCCTTCACAATAGTTATGAATCTTACCCTGATTAAGTATAAAGAGCACTGTTGGTATCTTCTTGGCGTCAAAGGGAGGTATCTGGTATATCTGGTTGCAGGTTCATAACCAGCCTCTTACACACTTTACTCCTAATGTACATATAAGTAATTTATCAAGGAGTAAAATTTTTACAGATATCTCCATTATCATAAGTCATCATTGCCTCCATTATTACCAAGGAGAAGGATTCTACATATATGAATTTTGCAACAATGATTCATTGTATATTACCAATTGGATTTTTAGTTTGCAAAATAGTGCAAGTAGCCGAGATGCGTATGCTGTGGTACATGAGTGGTGTGTCAAGAGCTGATAGAATTAGGAATGCATGTGTTAGAGGTAGTCTGGGGGTAGTGGACATTGCCGAAAAGATGAAGGAGAATAGGCTTAGGTGGTATGGCTTAGGCTTAGATGTATCCCAGGAATGCAGGTGGTTGGTAGCACCCGGGGTAGGGGGAGGCCAAAGCAGACGTGGGAGCAGGTTGTCCATAAGGACATGGCAGTGTGTTGTGTGGACAGGGACCTGGTGGGAGATAAACGGGTGTGGAGGGTTAAAACCCACAGACCCGACCCTGCCGCAGGCAGGATTTGGGTGAGATGATGATGATGATTTTTAGTTTGCCAAATATAATTGACAGGTTTTGGAGTATTTTAATTCTCATCCATCAGAATAATTTCATAATAATAATTATGAATCTTACCTGCATTAAGTTCTAGGAGCACTGTTCAATTTGTTTAAACCACTGGAATGTAACTTTTATATGGGATTAAATACATTCTCTGCCACAATTAGTCGATTTGGCATTTTACATCTATGAAAAGAAATTTGGCATTTCTTAAAGTAATTATCACTATAGGGAAAACTATGTTTGTGATTAAATATGGAAATCAAAAGGTTAGAATCCCCAAAGAGTAGGCCCCTGGTATAACATTCTACAATTTTAGTCATCATTGCGTCTTAATTAAAATATCAGAAATTAAAGCACTTCAATTTGTTGATATTGTTTTTGCAGGTCTGATAATGCAAATATGGTCACCCATCATTGAACTCCCCTTGCACAATGCTGCCTAATAGCAGCGATTAGTTGAGATAAGGTTTTTAAACAAGGAATACTTCCTTAATAAATTAATGTCATATTATTAATACTACATATACCTTATGACAAAATTCAAGTGCTCACCATTTTGATATATTACATAAAAGGCAATATGATTCACGGAATACAGTATATTTCAATAGGCTGACACAGTGGGGATCTTTATTTTTCATATTCCAACTTATGTGTTTGAGTGTGTTATTTAATTATCTTATTGCTGTAGTGTGGATTATCTCACTCCTCCCTGAATATCCAATATTTATAGATGTCACCAGCTCCTGGCACTATTTTAACAAACCAACTGTTTGCATTGGATGGAGATAAACAACTAAGCTCCACACAAATATATGTAATGCTTTATAAATAACATTTGCATGACCTTTGAAAAATACCCATTTTAAAATTTGGCGTCTACTTTTCAATGTGTTTATTCAACATTACTATAAATTTAAAATACTGGTGCACAACATGAAGTAGTCCCCTTGTCTTCCACTGTTGTTGCTTTAGTGGTTTATGATTCCTCCAAGATTCACCCCTTATTTATAGGGGTGCTATGTAACATCCACTATTCTAAATGCCTACCTATTATTCATAGATGCAAAGAACAAACCATAATCAACTCTACTATAAATTTATGTGATGTAAGAAAAATAAACATCTTTTCATTTCATCCTTCAGCTTCATCATAATCATACCAAAAGAAACATCCAAATACAGCTCAACACCAAATCATACAAATCATACCAAATATGGCTAAATTTTATTGGTTTTGAATAGCACACAATTTGAACGTTGTTTTTCTTTTGTATTCAACCCTGTGTTAGATAAACATTGACTGGTCCCCAAGGTGTATCTTATATTCATTATTAAGCAGAACCCATAATACTGAAAAGAGGTTACAACATAATGAAAATTGACTGAGTAGAGAAAATATTGATGTTTCCCAACAATTCTTAACTGTGGTTACCAGATAAAAATGAAGTTCCAAATGTGCCACAACTGTTGACAACCAGCCCATTTTTTCTTCATATTTCAACTTTTATTTTTTATTGATTTTATATCATTTTAACTTAGTTACAAAATTACTGTTGTTCCAAATGCAATACTCAAATGGTTTACTCACAAAACGATTTAAGTTTAATAAATTTCCATTCCAGCTTTTCATATATTACTCTCACTTTGAGCCTAATTATGCCAAATGATATCTAAATTCGACTAGCAATTACAGGTAGTCATTGAGTTATGACCAGTCATAACATGATTTGTGTGTAAGTTGAGAAGTGATATGCACTGTACTATACATGTTATCATCATCCCCATACCCTTCTCCTGCCGTTGGCTACAACGCCCCAAGATATTCAACCATGCCTCCATTTTGGACTACTAAACTTTTCCAAAATCAGCAAATATAAAACATTGAAGGGCCCATTCTCCTAACCCTTTCTGCAGACAATCAATCCACACTTCAGCTTGAAATTTCTAGCACTGTACTGCTTTTCTTTCATTATTATTGTATATATTATATATCATTGAAACACTGCAATGCAAGTCCAATTAGGAACAGGTGGTACAAATGACCATCATTGTGTGAGAGGTGAATGGGGTATGTTGATGACAGTTATGGGTGGATGAATGGAATTCAAAGACATGACCCAGCCATGGGCTGAGGAGAGTGTGCGGTAGATGATTTGTTTGAAAAATGTCATACCAAATTGCCACTATTAATTTTCATCACTGCTGATTGGTTTTTTGGTCATCAGCTTACCAATGATGGCTGACCAAACTGATCAGAAAGTCAAAAAATCCTAAGCTACAAAGGTTGTAAGTCAATGACTACTTGTCCCAGCAAAAACGATTTTCACTATTTTCACGGAATTCAACTTCATTGATATGTCATTGAAGACATAGATCAGTAGTGCAGTACAAAGTCATTTGTAAGTTGAAAATTTTCCCTATTATGCAATTAGTCATTAAGGTTTAAATCACTTATGTGAATACTTCAACCTATTATTATTGAAGCATTCCAAAAAATTTGATTATTTTTATTATTATTATTTATTAGTATCACATACCGTGGTAAATTCTATAATTCAAAACACAATCAACCAACACACACTTAACATGGCATCGTCAGCAGATATTCATACAAAGATTTTCTGAAATGATGACAACTGGTAATACACCGGAATTCAGTACATTGGAACACCAAAGAATGAACAGAATATGGGAGGGCATTCCACCGAGAAAAAAACTTGACCGGGGAAAATCTACGGCGGGGATCTGAGAATGGCAATTTAGAAACAATCTTGAAGTGCAGTGGTCTCCGAACTTCAATTGAGGCGAAGAAAAAGTCGACAATATAGTGCCAAGGGTGTTTTTGGGATCTTAATGAGCAGGCTAACTGATTCAAACTACAGAAATAAAGAAAATCTGTAAAGGGCAATAGAACATGGTTCCTGCAGACAGGGGAGACCCGCCGCCCCCAGGGAAAATGGAACACAATGCGGAGAATACGGTTGTAGGCCTGTTGCAGGGCAAAAGTCCGAGTAGCAGGAAGACTCGCTAAAGCAAAGGAAGAAAAGCCTATGAGGGCTTGGACTTTGAGTCTGAAAATAATAGCTAATTTGGGATGGTTCACAACCTGTCTAAGGCGGCGAAACAGATATATAAGGAAGGCCAACTTGGCGACCAAGGAACCCACTAATTCTGAAAATTCTAGATGTGAATTGATTAGGAATAAATGATATTGTCTTTGCATGATGCAATGAAATCATGCAAATGAAGTGCAATGTAGCGGAGAGAAATGTGATTGAAATATATTACTTTTCCCATGGTTTTCATGGTAAAATGCATCTTCTTTTTGAAATTACTACTTTGTGAAAAGGATATGGGTTTTAAAATGACTAATAATGTTAAATACTGGGATGTTTCCCTACTGAGAAATATTTAGATGCATCATGTTGATAGAAGTCGAGAAATGTAGCAAAATGAGAGCAAAGATTAAATCCACAGGTAATTGAAAAATATCACATTTTGCCTGAATACACAAGTATGGAAATTGCATTTGACAACTTTTCCAATTCTATTTATACCCCACATATACCACTGTGAAACTGTGTGGAATATTGATTTCCATTCATTCTGGCAATAAGTTAGCACACTCTGATGCACAGAAGTGAAAATTATGTCAAATATTAATTTTTATACGGGTTTCCAAACAGAAACGCCTTAGTTTCAAAACTCTCACTTTGTGTTTATTCAATATTTTTGAAACTAATAATCTGAAACTTCAAACTTTTAATCAACAACAAAAAACAGTAACACATTGTATTGTTAGCAGTGGAGAGATTCAAGAAATCATGTTAAATGATTATAAGGTCTGGTAATTTAAAAGCCTCACCATTTCTCTCAATGTTTATGAATGGGAAATGTGTCTGGCAGTTTGTTTGTATTGAAGCAATAACAACACCGCTTTTCCTAACCATGTACTTTAACATTGTACGAAATCTAGAAGGGATTTAGCCTTCTAAAAAAAGTTAAATCTCACATGATTTTAAATGCAAAAACATTTTTGTTTGAAATTTCACACTATCTACTAAAGCTGGTGGTAGAAATCTTCCTAATAATATTGCACTGCATTGAAAAAAATAGTGAAATCTAAAAATGAAACGAATTAACTAAAAGTACTGGAAATTTAAAAACATTAAATTTGGTCTTTATGAGAAGGTGTGGAGCTTTGGATTGATATGCTATGTAATGATAGTGGGTTAGGGAATAAGCCAAGCAGCTATAACAGTTTATGATAATGAAAAGAAAATAAGCCAAACAGCCATAACAGCTATGCCACTTTGCAAAAGAAGGGAATACAAAAATGTTAACATTATAGAAATGTATTTACCTTCTGTGATGTACAGTTGAGAAATTTCACATTTCAGATGATTTTTGGTGAAAGCCATAATGTTTTTTTTTTTTCAATATTCTTATAGCACATTGCAGATACAGGTTTAAATCTTTCTACTTATTTGAAATCCTGATATTCCTATCTACTGGCAGTCACTCACATACATCATTAATTGTGTCATTGTAGTGAATAAATGTAGGAGAAGAAATGAAATCAGTGAAATTTCTATTCCTTGAAATGTTTAGCATTTCTCTTCATGTTTGTGTATAGGAAATTTATTTTTCTTTTTTAAATCTCCATCATAGCAACACCTACTCCACTTTCCTGCAGCATTAAGTATAACATGTGTAATGACAATGATTGGTGTACTGTGCCACATTGCTTATATTCTGCAAAAATTTTGAGTTCTATCCTTCATTGGAGAGAAAAACATGCAGAAAGTGTGTTTTCCCAAAAATTTCAATGAAAAAACTTCATTTCTTTTGCAATATCTCAACTTCTTTTAAAGCTACAGCCTTGCTGTGTTCCACATGGTTGGAGTATCACATTCCCTACATTGTGGCAAAAATTTACAGTTCTATGTTTTATAGGAGAGAAAATATCGCACAAAGTGTGTTTTCCCAATGATTTCAATGTAAAAACTCCATTTTTTATATATTCCTATACCTCAATCTCTATTAAAGCTACAGCCATGCAGCTTTGCACATGATTGGGGGTACCTCATTCCCTAAATTCCCACATAAGTTTAGAGTTCTATGTTGTATAAGAGAGAAAATATCACAAAAAGTGTGTTTTCCCATTTATTTCAATGTAAAAGCTCCACTTTTCGTTTTCCTATATCTCACCTATGCTCCACCTATGCTGTTTTGCACATCATTCGAGTATCTCATTCCCTAAATTCTTGCAAAAATTTACAATGCTATTTTTATAGGAGAGAAAATATCCCACAAAGTGTGCTTTAATATTTATTTCAATGTAAACACTCCACTCCATTCCTTTTTGCTATATTTCAAATTCTATTAAAGCTACAGCCATGCTGTTTGCACATGATTGGATTTGATAGGAATACAAATTTTGCACAAAGTGTATTTTCCTATAGATTTCAATGTAAAAACTCCATTTTGCTTATTATTATCTCTCAATTTCTATTAAAGCTACAGCCATGCCGTTTTGCACATAATTGGAGTACCTCATTCCCTTCATTCTCTCAAATATTTTCCCATTGATTTCAATGTAAAAACTCCAATTTTTCTTTTTTCTATATCTCAATTTGTATTAATGCTAAAGCCATGCCATTTTGCATATCAGTGGAATACCACATTATGCTTCTATTATGTATAGGAATAAAAATTTCGCACAATGTTTACTTTCCCATTGATTTCACTAAAAAAACTCCTTTTTTATTATTATATTTCAATTTCTATTAAAGCTATAGCCATGCCGTTTTGCATATGATTGGAGTACCACATTCCCAACATTCTGGAAACCAGTTACGCTTCTATTATGCATAGGAATTAAAATTTCGCACAAAGTGTATTTTCCCATTGATTTCAATAAAGAAACACCATTTTTTTAATATATCTTAATTTCTAAGATAGCTTTAGCCATGCGGTTTTTCACATGATAGGAGTACCACATTACCTACATTCGTGCAAAACTTTTCAGTTCTATGTTGTATAGGAAAGAAAATATTGCAAGTTTTTTTCCCATTGAATTTAATGTAAAAACTCTTTTTTTTCTGTTTGCTGTAACTCAATTTCATTTAAAGCTACAGCAATACCTCATTTCCTACATTTTCGAAAAAATTTACGGTTCTACATTGTGTAGGAGAGAAAATATCGCTAAAAGTGTTTTCGAATTGATTTCAATGTAAAAACTGCATTTTTCTCTTTTCTATATCTTTATTTTATAAAAGCTACAGCTATGCCCTTTTGCACATGATTGGAGTACCACATTCAAAACATTCTGGATAAAAGCTATGATGGTCTTATGTATAGGAAAGAAGAATTTTCCTTTTTGCCAAATCTTAATTTCTTTTTACACTGCTGACCTGCCGTTTGGCACATGATTGGGGTCACTTCTAACCTACATTCTCACAAAAATTTACAGATTTATTTTGCATAGGAGAGAAAGTATCACACAAAGTATTTTTTCATTGATTTCAATGTAAAAACTACATTTTTCTTTTTGCTTTATCCCATAATTAGAGTACCTCATTTTCTACATTCTTGAAAATATTAAAAGTTTTATGGTGTGTAGGAGAAATAATATCGCACAAAGTGTGTTTATCCATTGATTGCAATGTAAAAACTCTATTTTTCTTTTTGGTTAATCTCCATTTCTATTAAAGCGACAGCCATGCCATATTGCACATGTTTGGAGTACCTTATTCTGAACATTCTCGCAAAAATTTACAGTTCTTTGTTGTATAGGAGAGAAAATATCGCTGAAAGCATGTTTTGCAATAGATTTAAATGTAAAATCTCCATTTCCCTGTTTGAAATGTCTCAATTTCTATTAAAGCTACAGCCAGGATGTTTTGTACATGATTCAAGTACCTTATTCATTACATTCTCTCAAAATATTTTAGTTCTATGTTATATAGGAGAGAAAATATCGCACAAAGTGTTTTCCAAATTATGTTAATTTATAAACCATTTTTCTTTTGGCTATATCTCAATTTCTATTAAAGCTACAGCAATGCCATTTTGCACATGATTGAAGTACCTCATTTCCAACATTATCATAATAATTAACATTTCTTTGTTGTATAAGAGAGAAAATATCACAAAAAGCGTGTTTTCCCATTGATTTCAATTTAACAATTATATTTTTCTTTTTCATTTATCTCAATTTCTATTAAACCTCCAGCCATGCCGTTTTGCACATGTTTGGAGTACCACATTCCAAACATACTGGAGAAAAGTTATTATTCTATTAGGTATAGGAATAAATATGTCGCAAATGGTGTATTTCTCAAAAGGTTCAATGTTATACAGGAGAGAATATATGGCACAAATTGTGTTTTCCCATTTATTTCAATGTAAAAACCATTTTCTTTTTGATATGTCTGAATTTCTATTAAAGCTACAGCCATGACGTTTTGCACCAGATTGAAGTACAGCATTCATTTCATTTTCTCAAAAATTTAGAGTTATAGGAGACAATATATATTTCACCCAGAGAGTTTTTTCATTGATTTCAAATTAAAAACCGTTCTTCTTTTGGCTATATATCAATTTCTAATAAATCTTCAGTGATGACGTTTTGCACATGATTAGAGTACTGCATTCCCTTCATTCTCGCAAAAATTTCCAGTTCTATGTTTTATAGGAGAAAAATTACACACAAAATTTTTTCCGAATGGTTTCAATGAAAAATTTTCATTTTTCTTTTTGCTATATCTCAATTATTTTTAAAGCTACAGCCTTTCATTTTTGCACATGATTGAAGAACCTCATTCCCTACATTTTCGCAAAAATGTCCAGTTCTATGTTGTACAGAAGAGAAAATATTGCGCAATGTGTGTTTTTCCATTGATTTCAATGTAAAACCTCCATTTTTCTTTTTGCTATATCTACATATCTGTTGAAGCTGCATCCATGCCGTTTTGCTCATGATTGCAGTAGATCATTTCCTAAATTCTTGCATAACTTTTAATTTCTATGAAATTATAGGGGACAGAATACGACGCAGGTCTTCATATTTCTTTTTCCTATATCTCAATTTCTATTAAAGCTACAGCCATGCCGTTTTGCACATGATTGGAGTACCTCATTCCCTACATTCTTCCAAAAATTTACAGTTCTGTGTTGTCTAGGAGAGAAAATATCGCAGAAAGTGTTTTTTCCATTGATTTTTACTAAAGCAACTGCCATGCCGTTTTCCACATGATTAGAGCACCTGATTCCCACATTCTCACAAAAAATATTCATTTCTATGTTGTATAAGAGAGAAAATATCACCCAAAGTGTGTTTACCAATTGATTTCAATGTAAGAACTCGATTTTTATTTTTCCTATATCACAATTTCTATAAAAGATGCTGCCAGGACTATTTGCAAATGACTGGCATACAAGAGTTTCTACATTATGGCTAATGTTTGCAGTTCTTTCGTGTATAGGTGTCAAAATGCTCAAAGTGCACTTTTCCATGGATTTCATTGTTAAAACTCTATCTTTCTTTTTGCTATATTTTATTTTCTATTAAAGCTGCAGCCGTGCCTTTTAACACATGATTCGAGTACCACATTCTCTACATTCTTTTCCAAAATTTTCAGTTCTGTCATGTATAGGAGACAAAATGCACAAAGTGAGTTTTCCCATTCATTTTAATTGATAAAGTTCATTTTTCTTATTCTTATATCTCAATTTCTATTAAAGCAACACCCATGCCGTTTTCCACGTCATTGGAGTACCACATTCCCTACATTCTTTCTAAAATTTGTCGTTCTATTATGTATAGAAAGAAAATATCGCACACAGTGTGTTTTCCCACACAGTTTGTTGGGCATTCTCATAGCTATAAACCAATATTATATGGGTGGCCACTGTAATGTCATTGACAGCCTTTGTATTCGTAATGTAGCTTTAGCTCTTACTTTGAAACGTGTTGGTATGCATCCTATTATCCTTGTTGCATGCTACTTCTCCCATGCCTTCTATCAGCAACATATGTTTCCCACTTGAATAGGCTGTCACCTAGTTTGGCTGATTATACATCAGTTATATTGATTGGTGATTTTAATGTTCCTCATATTGACTGGGCTACACCCATTTCCATTTAAGAAGGCATTGCTGAATCAGCTAAGGCCACTTCTCTTATTGCTTTAGTGACCTTCCTTAAACTGAAGCAGTTTAACTCAGTCACAAATTTAAGGAATTGGCTCTTAGATTTGTGCTTCACAGACCTGCATTGCACTATTAGCCAAGCCTCATCACTGTCTATGCTTGACACTCATCCCCCAGCTTTAATTATCACTTTAACTTTGGAGTACTTTCTACCCCTAATGAATGACTCACATTAATGTCCCCATGTTTTTGTGTGGGCCAAAAGTGACTATCTTCAACTTTATAAATGTTTAAATTCCATTAACTGGAAAAAGCACGTGTTCACTTCATATCCAGAGCTGGCCACAAAGCAATTTTATTTACTTATGTATGATGTCTTGAATATATGTATCCCAATCAAGTCGATGGTTAGGTGATACCCAAAATTTCCAAACTGGTTTAGTGTGAAATTGAACCGTCTCATTAAACAGAAGAGACGCTTATTCTCAGTAAAGAAACGTCAACCTACCTTACTTGCAATCAAGCGGTTTTCTGAGGCCTGCTCTCACGTAAAGTGCTTATTGTAGAGAGAGACCGTTCAATATTTTTGAGTGATCTCCTATCTAAGCATGGATCCCCACAGTCATTTTGGCCCCAGTACAAATGACTGAGGTCTGGCAATGTATCAGTCATCTCACTATTAGAAAATGATAAACTTATCTATGAACCCCTTGAAGTGGCAAATTGTTTCAGTACCTATTTTGATAATCTAGCCCAGGCCTTTCCCTCATTAGCCCAGCCTAGCTGTTACCCATTTTGAATTCCCACTGGGGGCGATCCCCTCATTCTCAATCAAGTGACAGTGGCTGAGGTTAAGTAAGCTATAGGCAGATTAAAGCACTCCTTTGAACCTGGGCCAGAAAACATTCCACCAGTTATCCTGAAGGCCTATATTGAAATCTAGGCCTCGATTTTGGTATACATATTCTCTCTCTGTTTATCTAAACAGTTTGTACCTGAGATTTGGAAAATTGCTCTAATAACCCTAATTCACAAAAGGGGGGTATACCAAGATCTATCAAATTACTGACCTATATCAAACCTGTCCTCAGTAGTGAAGGTCCTCCAGTCCATAATTTGAAAAAACACTATATGGCTGGAGCTTTACCTTTCTGCATGAGGCCCAGCATGGTTTTTCACCAGGCAGGTCTACTTAGACAAATTTGCTAGTTCACCTAGATCTTATCTCCAATGCTTTTAAAAATAAACACCAAGTGGATACACTGTACTTAGACTTTTCTAAAGCTTTTGACAGAGCATCATTACCACAACTTATGGGCAAGTTAGCAGCACATCATTTGTTTGTTTGTTGGTTTTTAAGGTCCCATCAACTACAAGGTCATTAGTGACCCGTCCATTGCATTGTCCTAATGCATACACTGCACAGACACTACAGTAATGTGACGATTATTGGGTATTAGCAGTACCCAGCTTTCCTGAGCGACCACCCATGTCAGTACAAACTGGGCTTGCGTTTCTTAAATTCAGTGATCAGACGAGAACTGGTGTGTCGAAAGCAACTCGCCATCCCCACATATGGTCTCTTAGGAAATCTAGCAGTTGTCCTTTAAATATACTTGTCATCCAGATTTAACATTGCAAAAATTGACCAAAAACTATGCCCTTCCCCCTACATGCAGAAAGTGGGACTGCCTCAGGGAAGTGCATTGAGCCCAATTTTGTTAAACTTGTACATGAGTGATGTATATATAATATTACACCTGGTGTCTGTTGACTGGCCTTGGCAGATGGCAATAAGCTGTCAAAGAAGCTTAGTGATCCATGCTCAATGACCACTCTGCAGGACTCACTGAGGGTGGTGGAAAGATGGTCTAGTGCAAATGGGTTGCAATTAAATCAGGACAAGACTTTTTTTGGATTAAATCACTAATCTACTTCTCTTTTGTTTGCTGATGGTTCAGCAGTCCCTAGAACTCTGTCCATTAGAGACCTCGGTGTCTTTCTTTATACAAAGCTTAAATTCCAGTCCCATCTCCACCACTTATACCCAAAAACAAGAGCATATAATGCCATTTATCTCATCAAGGGCATGGCACATTTTCCTGGTTTGTGTGCCAGCTTATTTTGTGGTTTGATAAATCCATTAATAATGTATGGCATGATCTGTAGGTGACATTGTAGCCATTCCTCTACACTAAACTAAGAAAGCTCCAATACCAGGCTTTATTGATAAATCATTCCACTTTAAAAGAGGTCCATCATGATAGAATGACCATTCTAACGTTTGATCAAAATATCATTTATACCCGGGTGCTCTGGCTCTATTGGTTGTGGTGTCAGCACATAAATTGTTCAGAATTGCTACAAAGATTACAAAATCTCGTCCCGAGCCAATGCTTCAAACACAAAATTTTTTTCTCACATGTTGGGGATAATAATAATCCTCTACTCTGTGCCCAGAGAGATTTAAATTCCTTGGGATTAAATATTTGTGACTTAGTATTAGCCCATGCTGCGTACAAAATGAAAGTTCAATAACAGCTTAGTCAGGATATCTAAGCTGGAGAATCATCCTTCTACATCTTTATCAAAGTTTACTACATCACTCAAATATTATTTGGTCAGTCTGCCAAACAACATCAGTAACCCAAATCCCATTACTCATTCAGCTTCTATCACCTACCCTCTCCCATCTGTAATCATAAGGGTTTAACCTGTTATTGATGATATAAATAAGCAATTACTAATAATAATAATAATTTTATTGGAAAAACTCCATTTTTCTTTTTGCCATATCTTAATTTCTATTAAAGCTACAGCCATGCCGATTTGAACATTATTTTGGTACCACATTCCTAACATTCTTGATAAAAGTTAGGATTCCATTACGTATAGGAGAGAAAGTATCACCCAAAGTGTGATTTCCCATTAATTTTAATGTAAAAACTCCATTTTTCTTTTTGCTATATCTCAATTTCTATTAAAGCTACAGCCATGCCATTCTGCACATGATTTGAGTACTTCATTCCCTGTATTCTTGAAAAATTTACAGTTGTATGTTGTATTGGAGTGAAAATAACAAAAAAAGTGTGTTTTCCCATTGATTTCAATTTAAAAACTAAATTTTTCTTTTTTGCTATATCTCAATTTCTGTTAAAGCTGCACCCATGCCGTTTTTCATGTGATTGGATTACCTTATTCCCTACATTCTCACAAAAATTTACAGTTTTATGTTGTATAGGAAAGAAAGTAGCACACAAATTGTGTGTTCCCATTGATTTCACTGTAAAAACTCCGTTTTTTGCTTTTTCTTAATTTCCATTAAAGCTACAAGAATGCCGTTTTGAATATGATTGGAGTACCACATTACTAAAATTCTGGATAAAAGGTATGATTCTATTATGTGTATGAATAAAAATATCACACAGATTGTTTGTTCCCATTAATTTGAATGCAAAAACTACTTTTTAGATTTTGCGATATTTCAATTTCTATTAAAGCCACAGAGATGCCGTTTTGCACATAGTTGGAATACCTCATTTCCTACATTATCGTTAAAATTTAGAGTTCTGTGTTGCATTGTAGAGCAAATATCGCACAAAGTGTGTTTTCTCATTGATTTCAATGTAAACACTCCATTTTTCTTTTTACTATATCTCAATTTCTATTAAATCTACCGCCATTCCACTTGGCACATGATTGGATTTCCTCATTCACCTACATTCTCACAAAAAATTACAGTTCTATGTACTATAGGAGAAAAAATATCTCACAAAGTGTGTTTTCCATTGATTTTAATGTAAAAACTCCATTTTTCGTTTTGCTATATCTCAATTTCTATTAAAGCCAAAGCTATTCCGTTTTGCAAATGATTGCAGTACCTCATTCCCTAAATTCCCTAAGTTCTATGTAGTTAATAAGAGAAAATATTGCACAAAGTGTTATTTCCTTTGATTTAAATGTAAAAAACTCCATTTTTCTTCTTGCTATACCTCAATTTCAATTTAAGCTATAGCCATGCTGGTTTGCATATAATTGGAGTACCTCTTCCTCTTCATTCTCGCAAAAAATATTTATTTCAATTTTTTATAGGAGATAAAATATCACTTAAAGTATGTTTTCCTTTTGATTTCAATTTAAAAACTTCATTTCTCTTTCTGCTATATGTCAATTTCTATTAAAGCTGCAGCGATGCCTTTTTGCACATAATTGGTGTACCAATTTCCCTACATTTCGGCCAAAATTTGTAGTTCTCTCAATTATAGGAGAGAAAATGCACAAATTGCGTTTTCACATTGACTTCAATGTAAAAACTCTACTTCTCCTTTTGCTATATCTCAATTTCTATAAAAGCTACAGCCATTACGTTTTGCAAATGATTGGAGTACCTAATTCCCTACATTCTAACAAAAATTTGCAGTTCTGTGTTGTATAGGAGAGAAAATTTCGCACAAAGTGTGTTTTCCCATTAATTTCAATGTAATTTTTTATTTTGCTATATCTCAATTTGTATTAAAGCTACAGCCATGCATTTTTGCACATAAATGGAGTACCACATTCCCAACATTCTGAATAAAAGTGGTGATTCTAATATGTATAGAAAAGAGAATCTTACACAATATGTGTTTTCCCAATAATTTTATTAGAGAAACTATATTTTTCTTTTTGCTATATCTCAATTTCTGTTAAAGCCACAGCCATGCCGTTTTGCACATGTTTTATTTTAAATAGGAGAGAAATGATCGCACAAAGTGTGTTTTCTAATTGATTTCAATGTTTAAACTCCATTTTTCTTATTCCTATATCTAAATTTCAATTTAACCTTTAGCCATGCAGTTTTGCACATGATTGGAGTATCTCATTAACTACATTCTCACAAAAATTTACAGTTCTATGTTGTATATGAGAGAAAATATCGCACAAAGTGTTTTTTCAAATTAGTTAAAATGTAAAAACTCCATTTTTTGATTTTCTATATCTCAATGTCTATTAAAGCAACAGTCATGCCATTTAGCACATGATTGGAGTGCCTCATTCACCTACATTCTCGCAGAAATTTACTGTTATATCATGTATAGCAGACAAAATGCACAAGGTGTGTTTTCTCATTGATTTCAATGGAAAAACTTCATTTTTTTTATTTTGTTATTTTTGTTGTACCACATTTCCAACGTTCTGGATAAAAGTTTTCATTCTATTATGTATAGGAAGGAAAATATCACACAGAGTGCGTTTTCTTATTGATTTCAATGTGAAAATTCCATTTTTTCTATTTGCTATATCTGAATTTCTATTAGAGCTACAGCCATGCCGTTTTACTAATGCTTAGAGAACCTATTTCCTACATTTTTGCAAAAATTTACAGTTCGATGTTGTATAGGAGAGAAAATATCACACAAAATGTGTTTTTCCTTTGATTTAAATGTGAAAACTATTTTTCTTTTTGCTATTTTTAAATTTCTAATACAGTTATAGCCATGCCGTTTTGGACAATATTTGAGTACCTATTTTCTAACAAAAATTTACAGTTCTACATTGTATACAAGAGAAAATATTTCACAAAGTGTGTTTTTCCATTGATTTGCAAAAACTCAATTTTTCTTTATCCTATCTCAATTTCTATTGCAGCTACAGCCATGCCGTTTTGCAAATGATTACAGTACCTTATTCCCTACATTTTCACAAAAATTTACAGTTCTATGTTGTATATGAGAGGAAATATCGCACAAAGTGTGTTTTCTTGTGATTTCAATGTAAAATCTCCATTTATCTTTTTTCTATATTTAAATTCCTATTAAACGTTCAGGCATGCCTTTTTGCGCATACTTGAAGAACCACATTCCCAACATTCTTGCAAAAATTCAGAAGAGAAAATATCACTGAATGCGTGTTTTTCCACTCATTTCAATTTAAAAACTCCATTTTTTTGTTTGCTCTATCTCAATTTCTATTAAAACTACAGAAATGCCATTTTGCACATGATTGCAGTACCTCATTGCCTACATTCTCTCAAAAATTTACTGTTCTACGCTGAAAACGGGAGAAAATATCACACAAAGTGTTTTCCTATTGATTACAATTTAAAAATCATTTTTCTTTTAGCTATATCTCACTTTCTATCAAAGCTACAGCCGTGCCGTTTTGCTCGTGATTGGAGCACTTCACTCCCTTCATTCTTGCTAGAATTTACAGTTCTATGTTGTATAGGAAAGAAAATAGCCCTTAAAGTGTGTCATCCTATTGATTTCAATGAAAAAAATTAATTTTTCATTTTAATATATCTCACTTTCCATTAATGCTAAGGCCATGCCGTTTTGCACACGATTGGAGGACCTCATTCCCTACATTCTGCCTAAAATATGTAGTTTCTATTATGTATAGGAAAGAAAATATCGCCCACGGCGTGTTTTCCAACCTTTTTTAAATGGATATACTTCATATTTCTTTCTGCTATATCTCTATTTTTATCAAAGCTACAGCCATGCTGTTTTGAAACCGGGTAGATTACCTCATTCTCTGTATTGTTGTGAAAATCTATGTTGTATAGAAGAAAAAATATCACACACAGTGGGTTTTCCAATTGATTTCAAATTAAAAACATTATTTTTCTTTTTGCTATATCTCAATTTCTATTAAAGCTACAGCCATGCCAGGATTGGAGTACCACATGGAGTACCCCATTTCCGGCATTCTTGCAAAAATTTACAGTTCTATGTTTTATAGGAGAGAAAATATTTTACAAAATGTGTTTCCCATTGATTTTAATGTAAAAACTTCATTTTTCTTTTTGCTATATCTCAATTTCCATTAACCCTACAGCCATCCCGTTTTGAAAATGATTAGAGTACCTCATTCCCTACATTCTTGCTAAAATTTGCAGTTCTATGC
>JAAFCE010009125.1:551115-584609 GCA_013389805.1 Trigoniulus corallinus | reverse complement strand
ATGTCAAATCCTATATCATTCACATAGAGAATGTACAACAAAGGACCCAAAACACTTCCCTGAGGTACCCCTGATGTGGCTGGTTTCCATTCAGATGCACTACCCTTTTACATTACCCTCTGTTGCCTATCAAGCAGATATGACCTTACCCACTGTGTAACCTTACTATGTATCCCTAGACTTGACATTTTTGAAATCAGCTTATCATGGGGCACCATGACAAAAGCCTGTTCAAAGTCTAAGAATACAACATCAACCTGCTTTCTGTTGTCTAAAGCCCTTTGAATATAATCCATCAAGCAAGCCATTTGGGTGTCACATGACCTCCCTTTCCTAAATCCATTTTGCAAGAATGTAGGGAATGAGGTACTCCAATCATGTGTAAAACAGCATGGCTGTAGCTTTAAAAAGAAATTGAGATATAGCAAAAAGAAAAATGGAGTTCTTACACACTTTGTGCGATATTTTCTCTTCCATACAACATAGAACTGTAAATTTTTGTGAGAATGTAGGGAATGAGGTACTCCTATCATTTGTGAAACAGGATAACTGTAGCTTTAATAGAAATTGAGATATAGCAAAAACAAAATAAGAAATCGATGATCAAACATACTCTGTGCAATATTTTCTCTCTTATACAACATAGAACTGTAAATGTTGGTGAGAATGTAGGGAATGAGGTACTCCAGTCATGTGCATAATGGCATAGCTGTAGCTACAATAGATATTGAGATAGAGTACAAAGAAATATGAAGATTTTCAATTAAAATCAATGGAAAAAAGAACTTTGTGTGATATTTTCTCTCCTATGCAACATAGAACTGTAAATTTTTGCCAGAATGTAGGGACTGAGTTACTTCAATCATGTGCAAAACGGCATTGCTGTAGCTCTATTACAAATTGGTGTGTTGCAAAAACAAATAAGGAGTTATTATATTAAAATCAATAATAAAACACACTTTCTGCGATATTTTCTCCCCTATACAACACAAAACAGTATATTTTTGCAAGAATGTAGGGAATGAGGTACTCCTATTATCTGCTAAACGAAATGGCTGTAGCTTTAATATAAAATCAGATATAGCAAAAAGAAATATGAATTTTTTATATTGAAATTAATAAGAAAACACACTTTTTGCAATATTTTCTTTTCCATACATAATGGAATCATAACATTCATCTAGAATGTTGAGAATGTGATACTCCAATCATGTGCAAAACAGCATAGGTGTAGCTTTCATGGAAATTGAGATAAAGCAAAAAGAAAAATGTAGTTTTTAAATTTAATACAATTGGAAAACACAATTTGTGTGATATTTTCTCTCCTATACGAGATATAACTGTAAATTTTATCAAGAATGTAGGGAATGAGGTTCTACAATCCAATGCAAAACGACATGGCTGTAGCTTTAATAGAAATTGATATATAGTAAACAGAATAATGGAGTTTTTTCATTGAAATCCATTGGAAAATACACTTCGTATGATATTTTTATTCCTATACATACAAGGATCATAACTTTAATCCCAAATGTGGGGAATGTCATACTCCAATCATGTGCTAAATGGCAAGGCTGTAGCTTTAATAGAAATTGAGATATAGCAAAAAGAAAAAATGGATTTTTTTTACATTAAAATCAATGGGAAAAGACACTTTGTGCCATATTTTTTTTCCTATACATAATAGAATCTTAACTTTTATCAAGAATGTTGGGAATGTGGTACTTCAATCATGTGCAAAATGACATTGCTTTCGCATTACTAGAAATTTAAATATATGAAAAAGAAAAAATTGAGTTTTTACATTAAAATCAATAGGAAAATTCTTTGTGCGATATTTTCTCACCTATATAACATACAACTGTAAACTTTTTTTTGAATGTAGGCAAAGTAGGGAATTAGGTACTCCAATTATGAGCAAAACGGCATGGCTGTAGCTTTAAATGAAATTTAGATATAGCTAAAAGAAATATGAAGTTTTTCCATTCAAATAAAGGGGAAAAAACTATGTGCAATATATTCTCCCCAATACATGTGCAAAACGGAATGGCTGTAACTTTAATAGAAATTGAGATATAGCAAAAAGAAAAGTGGAGCTTTTACATTGAAATAATTGGTAAAGTGCACTTTGAGCATTGTGTCTCCTATACATGATAAAACTGTAAATTTTCGCTAGGATGTACAAAATGTGGTACTCCAATCATATGCGAATCAGCCTGGCTGCAGCTTTAATAGAAATTGAGATATGGCAAAACGAAAATGGAGATTTACATCCAAATCAATAAGAAAACAGACTTTGGGCCATATTTTATCTCCCTTGCAACATAGTACTGTAGATTTTTGCAAGAATGTAAAGAATGAGATATTTCAATCATGTGCAAAACGGCATGGTTATAGCTCTAATAGAAATTAAAATATAGCAAAAAGATGAATTAAGGTTTTACATTAATATCAATAGGAAATCACACATTGTGCAATATTTACTCTTATATACAATTTAGAACTTCAAATTTTTGTGAGAATTTATGGAATGATGTACTCCAATCATGTGCAAAAAAAAGCATAACTGCAGCTTTAATAGAAATTGATATACAGAAAAAAGAAAAATGGAGTGTTTACATTCAAATCAATGAGAAAACTCTCTTTGTGCAATATTTTCTTTACTAAAAATAATAAAATTATAACATTGACCCACAATGTTGGGTTTGTGGTACTCTAATCATTTGCCAATTGGTGTGGATGTAGCTTTAATAGAAGTTCAGATATAGCCAAAAGAAAAAATGAAATTTTAAAATTAAATTAAATGGAAAAGAACCCTTAGCAATATTTTCTTTTCTATACAACGTAGAACTTTAAATTTTTGCGAGAGTGTAGGGAATTAGTTTGTCCAATCATGTGCAAAATGTCATAGCTGTAGCTTTAATAGAAATTAAGATACAGCAAAAAGAAAAATGGAGTTTTTACATTGAAATCATTGGAAAAACACACTTTTGGCGATATTTTCTCTCCTATATACATTGAACTGTAAATTTTCCTGAGAATGTAAGAAATGAGGTACTCCAATCATGTGCAAAAACAGCATAACTGCAGCTTTAATAGCAATTGATATACAGAAAAAAGAAAAATGGAGTGTTTACATTCAAATCAATGAGAAAACTGTCTTTGTACAATATTTTCTTTACTAAAAATAATAAAATTATAACATTGACCCACAATGTTGGGTTTGTGGTACTCTAATCATTTGCAAATTGGTGTGGATGTAGCTTTAACAGAAGTTCAGATATAGCCAAAAGAAAAAAATGAAATTTTAACATTAAATTAAATGGAAAAGAACCCTTAGCAATATTTTCTTTTCTATACAACGTAGAACTTTAAATTTTTGCGAGAGTGTAGGGAATTAGTTAGTCCAATCATGTGCAAAATGGCATAGCTGTGGCTTTAATAGAAATTAAGATACAGCAAAAAGAAAAATGGAGTTTTTACATTGAAATCATTGGAAAAACACACTTTTTGAAATCATTGGAAAACGGCATGGCTGTAGAATTAAATGAAATTGAGGTATAGCAAAAAGAAGTATGGAGTTCTTACATTGAAATCAATAGGAAAACACTTTGTGCAATATTTTCTCTCTCAAACAAAATAGAACTGTAAGTTTTTGTGGGAATGTAGGGAATAAGATACTCCAATCATTTGCAAAACGGAGTGGCTGTAGCTTAAATAGAAATTAAGATATAGCAAAAAGAAAAATGACGCTTTTACATTTAAATCAATAAAAAAATTACAATTTGTACATCATTTCCCAACATAGAACTGTAATCTTTTCCGAGAATGTTGGGAATGATGAACTCTAATCATGTGCGGCATTTCTGAAACTTTAATAGAAATTTAGATATAGCAAAAAGAAAATTGGAGTTTTTTCTTTGAAGTCAACGGAAGAACACACTGTGTGTAAAATTTTCTTTCCTATATTTAATAGAATCATAACTTTTATCCAGAATATTGGAAATGTGGTAATCCAATCATGTGCAAAACGGCATGGTGGTACATTCAATAGTAATTGAGATAAAGCAAAAAGAAAAATGCAGTTTTTACTTTGAAATCAATGAGAAATCATACTTTCTGCATTATTTTCTTTCCTATACATAATAGAATCATAACTTTTACCTAAAATATTTTAAAATGTGGTACCCCAATCATGTGCAAAACGGCATTACTTTAGCTTGATTAGAAATTGAGAAGGAAAAAGAAAAAATTAGGTTTTTACAATTAAACCAATGAAAACACACTTTGTGAGATATTCTTTTTCTCCTATACAGCATAGAACTTCAAATTTGTATAAGAATACAGGGAATTAGCAACTCCAATCATGTGCTAAATGGCATGGCTGTTGCTTTAATAGAAATTGAGATATTGCAAAAAGAAAAATGGAGGTCAATGAGAAAACACACTTTGTGCGATATTTTCTCTAACATTCAACATACAGCTGTAAATTTTTGTGAGAATGTTGTGAATCAGGTATGCCAATCATGTGAAATACGTCACAGCTGTGGCTTTAATTGAAATTGACATATAGCAAAAAAAAATGCAGTTTTTACATTACAATCAGTGGGAAAGCACACTTTCTTTGATATTTTATTTCCTGCACATAATAGAATTATAACATTTTTCTAGGATGTTGGGAATGTGGTACTACAATCAGGTGCAAAACGGCATGGTTGTAGCTACCATAGAAATTGCAATAAACCAAAAAGAAAAATGGAATTTTTACATTGAAAATAATTGGAAAACACACTTTTTTCGATACTTTCTCGAGAATTTTTCGTAAATTTTTCGTAAATACTTTCTCGTAAATTTTTTCGAGAATGTTTGGAGTGAGGTACTTTAATCATGTGCAAAACGGCATGGCTGTAGCCTCAATGGCAATTGATATATTGCAAAATGAATTATGAAGTTTTTCCATTGAAATCAATGAGGAAACACACTTTGTGCGATATTTTCTTTCCTATACGTAACAGAACAACAAATTTTGGCCAGAATGTAGAGAATGTGGTTCTCCAATCATGCTCAAAACGGCAGAACTGCAGCATTAATAGAAATTGAGATACAACATAGAACTGTAAATTAATGCAAGAATATAGGAATGAGGTTACCTAATCATGTACAGAAGAGCATGGTTATAGCTTTAATAGAAAAATAGATATAGCAAGAAAGAAAAATGGAGTTTTTAAATTTTAATCAATTAATAAACACAGTTTTTGCAATATTTTCTCTCTGATACATAATAGAATCATAACTTTTATCAAGAATGTTTGTTATCTGGTACTCCAATCATGTTCAACCTGGCATGGCTGTAGCTTTAATAGAAATAGAGATATAGCAAAAAGAGAAATAGAGATTTTTACATTGAAATCAATTGGAAAACACACATTGTGAAATTTTGTCTTCTATTCATGATAAAACTGCCAATTTCGGCTAGAATATAGGGAATGTGGTACTCCAATAATGTTTCAAAACGGCATGGCTACAGCTTTCTAAGAAATTGAGATATAGCAAACAGAAAAATGGATTTTTTGCATATAAGTCAATTGGAAAACACGCATTGCGCAATATTTTCTTTCCCATACAACATAGAACTGTAAATTTTTGAATGAATTTAGAAAATGAGGTTATAACATCATGTGCAAAATGGCATGGCTGTAGCTATAATAGAAATTGAGATATTACAAAAAGGAATATGGAGTTTTTACATTGAAATCATTTGGAAAACACACTTTGTGCATTTTGTCTTCTATTCATGATATAACTGCAAATTTTGTCTGGAATATAGGCAATGCGGTACTCCAATCAGGTGCAAAACGGCACGGCTAAAGCTTTAATAGAAATTGAGATATAGCAAACAGAAAAATGGATTTTTTACATTGAAGTCAATTGGAAAACACACTTGTGCGATATTTTCTCTCCTATATAACATAGATCTGTAAATTTTTGAGAGAATGTAGGGAATCAGGTACTCCAATCATGTGCAAAACAATATGGCTGTAGATTTAATAGAAATTGATATTAAGAAAAAGAAAAATGCAGTTTTTATATTGTGATCAATGGGAAAACACACTTAGTGAAATATTTTCTCTCGTATACAACATAGGACTGCAAATTTTTTTAACAATTTAAGGAATGAGGTACTCCAAACATGTGCAAAATGGCATGGCTGTAGCCTTTAAAAGAAATTGAGATATAGCAAAATAAAAAATGGAGTATTTAGATTTAAATCAATCGAAAAATCAAACTTTGTGCAATGATTTCTCTCCTGTGCAACATAGAACTGTAAAATTCGTCAAGAAAGTAGGGAATGAGGTACTCCAACCATGTGCAAAACGGAATGGCTGTAGCTTTAACAGAAATTGAGATATAGCATAAATAAAAATGAAGTTATTCCATTGAAATCAATGGGAAAACGCACTTTGTGCATTTTGTCTCCTATACATGATAGAACTGCAAATATTGGCCAGAATGAAGTGCCGTTTGGCACATGATTGGAGAACCACATTCCCAACATTCTGGATAGATGTAAATATTCTATTGTGTGTAAGAATAAAAATATCACACAAAGTGTATTTTTCCATGTCAATTTCTATTAAAGCTACAGCCATGTCGTTTTGCACATGATAGGAGTACCTAATTCCCTACATTCTTGATAAAATTTACAGTTCTTTGTTTTATAGGAAAGAAAATATGGCACAAAGTGTGTTTTCCCATTAATTTTAATGTGAAAACCATTTTTCTTTTTGCTATTTCTCAATTTCTATTAAATTTACAGCCATGCCGTTTTGCACATGACTGGAGTACTTCGTGTTCTACATTCTGGATAAAACTTATGATTTTATTATGTATAGGAGAGAAAATATCACAAAAAGTGTGTTTTCCCATTAATTTAAATGTTAAAACCATATTTTTCTTTTTGCTATATCTCAATTTCTATTAAAGCATTAGCAATGCCGTTTTGAACTTGATAGGAGCACCTCATTCCCTGAATTCTCACAAAAATTAACAGTTTATTGTTGTATAGGAGAGAAAATATCACACGAAGTGTGTTTTCCATTTGATATCAATGTAAAAACTCAATTTTTCTTCTTGCTTAATCTCCATTTCTATTAAAGCTACAGCCATGCCGTTTTGCATTATATAGGAATACCTCATTCCCCACATTCTTTCAAAAATTTAGAGTTCTGTTTTATAGGAGAGAAAATATCACAGAAAATGTGTTTTCCATTGATTGTAATGTAAAAACTCCACTTTTTATTTTGCTATATCTCAATTTCTAATAACGCTATAGCCATCATGTCTTGCACATGATTGGAGAACCTCATTCCCTACATTCTCGCAAAAGTCTACATTTCTATGGGGTATAGGAGAGAAAATATCGCATATAGTGAGATCTTTCATTGCTTTCAATTAAAAATTGAAATTTTTCATTCCCGTTTTGCACATGATTGGATTATACATTCCCAACAATCTGAATAAAAGTTATGAATCTATTATGTTTAGGAAAAAAATATTGCACAAAGTGTGTTTTCCCAGATTTTCCACAGGAAGGAAAATATTGCACAAAGTGTGTTTTCCCACATTTTCCACAGGAGAGAAATTATTGCACATAAGTGTGTTTTCCCACATTTTCCTCAGGAGAGAAAATATTGCACAAAGTGTGTTTTCTTATTGATTTGAACGTAAAAACTCAATTATTCTTTCTGCTATATCTTAATTTCTTTAACAGCTACAGCCATGCAGTTTTGCACAGGCTTGAAATACCTTATTCCCTACATTCTCACTAACACTTGCAGTTCTATGTTGTACTGGAGAGAAGAAATCACACAAACTGGTTTTTTCCCTTTGATTTCAATGCTTGTTTGTTTGTTTGTAGAATTTACATCCACTAAACAGGAGAACCGTTTGGTAGGCAATGTGGTGGAGGGGTGGAGACATCAATCCATACACTGCCACATATAGTATATTATAATCAAGAAACTGTGTATTAAATGCAAGGTAGTAGAACAAATTCCAGCACAACTAATATCTAGAATTAATATGAATAAGAAGGAGGAAATTGCACAAACCATTATCCACTTTTCAAAAGTGAGAGATGCTAAGAACGTCCTGTCTTCCAATAAATGACCAAACCCAATAAACGTTCACTACACAAAAAGATAACACATTGATAAAAATTCAATTTTCTTTTTGCGATTTTTCAATTTCTATTAAAGCTACAGCCATGCCGTTTTGCGCATGATTGGAGTTCCTCATTTCCTACATTCTTCCAAAAATTTATAGTTCTATGTTGTATAGGAGAGAAAATATCTCACAAAGTGTGCTTTCCATTTATTTCAATGAAAAATCTCCATTATTCATTTTGCAATATCTTAATTTCTATTAAAGCCACAGTGAATGAGGTACTCAGTACCTCATTCGCTACATTCTTACAAAAAATAACAGTTTTACGTTGTATAGGAGTGAAAATATCGCACAAAATGTGTTTTCCAATTCATTTTAATGTAAAAACTCCGTTTTTCTTTCTGCTTTGTCATACATTCTAATAGAGCTACAGCCATGCAAGAAAACATCTTTTTCCCTATATTTTCGCTTAATTTAACAGTTCTATGTTTTATTAGAGAGAGGAAATCGCACAAAGTGTGTTTTTTCTTTGGTTTCAATGTGAAAACTCCAATTTTCTTTTTGCGATTTCTCAATTTCTATTAAAGCAACTGCAATGCCATTTCAAACGAGATTGAAGTACCATATTCCCAACATACTGACAGAAGTTATCTGTCTATTATGTATAGGAAATAAAATATCGCCTGTAGTTCTTTTTACCATTGATTTCATTGATAAACTCCAGTTTACTTTTTGCTATATCTCAATTTCTATTAAAGCTTCAGCCATACCGTTTTGCACATGATTGAAGTACGACATTCCCAATATTGTAAGTAAAAGTTTTGATTCTGTGATTGTTAAGAAAGAAAATATCGCACAAAGTGTGTGTTGCAATTGATTTCAATGTATAAACTCCATCTTTTTTTGCTTTGTCTCAATTTCTATTAAAGCTACAGCCATGCCGTTTTACACATGATTGGAGTACCTCATTTTCTATATTCTTAGAAAAATTTACAGTTCTATGTTGTTTATAAGAGAAAATATCGCACATTGTGTGTTTTTAAACAGAATTTATTGTAAAAACTACAATTTTCTTTTTGCTATATCTTAATTTCTTTTAAAGCTCCAACCATGCGATTTTGAACATGATTGGAGTGCCTCATTCGATATATTCTTGCAAAAATTTACAGTTCTATGTTGTATAACACAGAAAATATTGAAAAAAGTGTGTTTTCCCATTAATTTCAAAGTTAATACTCCATTTTTATTTTTGCTATATATCAAATTCCATTAAAGCTGCAGCCATACCATTTTGCATACAAATGGAGTACTTCATTCCCTACATTCTCCCAAAAATTTACAGTGCAGTGTTTTATAGGAGAGAAAATATCACACAAAGTTTATTTCCTATTGATTTCATAGTAAAAATCTTCATTTTTCTATATCTCAATTTCTTTTAACGCTACAGCAATGCTGGTTTGCACATGATTGGAGTACCTCATTCCCTACATTCTAACAAAAATTTACAGTTCTATGTTGTATAGCAGAGAAAATATCACACAATGTGAGGCATATTCATAGAGATTCACATTTTCTACATTCTGGAAAAAATTTACAGTGATGAGAAAATTCTGCTCAAAGTGAGATTTCCCATTTATTTCAATGGAAAAACTTTATTTTTTTGCAATATCTCAATTTCTTTTAAAGCTACTGCTATGCCGTTTTACAATGGCAGTAACTAACACATTCCCTGCACTCTGGCAAGAATTTACTGTTTTTGATTTATAGGAGAGAAAATAATGCACTGAGTGTGTTTTCCCATTGATTTCAATAAAAAAATTTCATTGTATTATAACTACAGCTTGTATTAAAACTACAGCCATGCCATTTTGCAAAGGCAAGAAGTAGCACATTCTCTAAATTTTGGCAAAATTTACAATTGTTTGATGTTAAGATGAGAAAATAACACACCACGTGTATTTTCATACATGGAGTACTGCATTCCGTACATTCTGACAATAATTTACAGATCAATGATGTATAGGAGTGGAAATACCACACAGTGTTTTCTTATTGATTTGAATGGAAAAACTTCGTTATTTGTAATATCTCAATTCCATTTAATGTACAGCCATGCCTTTTTGCATAGGCATGGAGTGCAGCATTCTCCACACTCTAGTGAAAATTGACAATTCTGGGATGTTTAGGAGAGAAAATGATGTTTTGTGAAACGATATTTTCCCATATCTTAAATTCCATTAGAGCTAAACCAATGTCTATTTGGTCAGGAATGGATTACAAAATTTTCTAAACACTTGCAAAAATCTTCATAACAAACACAAAAGTTATTTTTTCAATAAAGATGTAAACATCCTATCTAAAATCTTATTTCCTACCAATTTAATTGCATTTTACAAATGAGTACTTTATGAGTGTGTTAATTGGATTTCTGCAGTGTACAGAAGGCTTATTAGTCTGCAAATGTAGTTTAATTCAAAACGAAATAACAGTTTTAATTCTTACCTCCTATGTGCCACTAAGCCTCACAATATTGGCATGTGCTTAGCCTAATACTAATATTGGGGTTGCGTAATTGCATGTTCTTAACCAGATTTTCATAGTCTTCACACTTAAAGCACTCATATGGTATTTTTAAGGGTGTGAATTTTTGGCAGCTTTCACCAATCCAAATCTGTATCTCAAAAACATATATATTAGTGCTGCACGTTTTTGTTCACACAATGTCATTACCCAAGTGAAGGGTTCTATATGTGAGAATATTGCAACATTTATTCATTACATGTTATCAATAGTTCTTTAATTTTAAAATCTTATTGGAAAAGGTTTGGAGTACTACACATTACTGATGTATCTCATTTTGATTTACCATGAAGAGACCTATTAGTCTCTTGTGGGCATCAATAGGATGTAACTCGTATATCAGACTAAATACATTCTATCTGACATTAGTCTATTTTTTTACTGGAATGTTGCTGTGGGATTGTAGAAAGACTTCGTCTATTACCTCCATAATGGTGAGGGGTGCAGCTAAAAAAAAATGTAAACTTTTGAGAGATTTTAGGGAATGAGGTACTCCAATCATGAGTCAAACGGCAAGGCTATAGCATTAATAGATATTGATATAAAGCAACAAGAAAAACGTAGTTTTTACATTGAAATTAATGTAAAAAAACACTTCATGCAATACTTTCTCTCCTATACAACATAGAACTATAAATTTTTGCAAGAATGTAGTGAATGAGGTACTCCAATCATGTGCAAAACGGCATGGCTGTAGCTTTAACCTAAATTCAGATATAACAAAAAGAAAAATGGAGTTTTTACATTGCAATCAATGGGAAAACACACGTTGTGCGATATTTTCTTTAATACATATTATAGAATCATAACTTTTATCCAAAATGTAGGAATGTGGTACATCAATCATGTGCAAAGCAGCATGGCTGTAGCTTTCGCAGCAATTGAGATATAGCAAAAAGAGAAATGGAGCATTTACAATGAAATCAATGGGAAACACTTTGTTCAATATTTTCTCTCCTATAAAGTTTAGAACTGTACATTTTTGTAAGAATGTAGAGAATGGGGTACTCCAATCATGTGCTAAATGGAATGGCTGTAGCTTAAATAGAAATTGAGATATAGCAAAAAAAGGGGAGTTTTTACATTCAAATCAATGGAAAAACAGACTTTCTGATGTACATTCTCTCCTATACAACATAAAACTGTAAACTTTTTTGAGCATGTACGGAATGAGGTACTCCAATCATGTGCAAAACGGCATGGCTGTAGCTTTAATAGAAATTGAGAAATAGCAAAAAGAAAAATGGAGTTATCACATTGAAATCAATAAGTAAACACAATTTGAATGATATTTTCTCTCTTATACAACTTAGAACTGTAATTTTTTGGAGAATGTAGGAAATGAGGTACTCCAGTCATGTGCAAAACGAAATGGCTGTAACTTTAATAGAAATTGAAATATAGCACACTTTGTGTGATTGTGTGATGCATGTTCAGACTGTGGTACTCCAATCATGTGCATAATGAATGGCTGTAGCTCTAACAGAAATTGAGAGTTAGCAAAAAAAATGGAGTTTTTAAATTGAAATCAAAAAAAATCACAATTTCTGCGGTATTTTCTCTTCTATATAATGTAGAACTGCAAATTTTTGCAAAAATGTAGGGAATGAGGTACACCATTCACATGCAAAACTGCATGGCTGTAGCTTTAATAGAAATTGAGATATAGCAAAACAAATATGAAGTTTTTCCATTGAACTCAATGGGAAAACACACTTTGTGCATTTAGACTCCTATACATGTTAAAACTGCAAATTTTGGTCAGAATGTAGGGAATGTGGTAATCCAATCATGTGTTAAACAGTATCACTGCAGCTTTAGTACATATTCATATATAGCAAAAAGTAGAGAATGTAGGGAACGTAGGGAGTGTGTAGGGAAGTGTGGATGTAGCAAGAATGTAGGGAATGTGTTAGCTTGTTTCCATCTCTGGTGGAATTAAAAACCGGGCTCTGAATCGTATGCCGAATTCAAATTACGATGCAGTGCTTTTAAGCTTGCCATAAAACAAGCTCAGGGGGCTCTTGATATCACCTCGAGGATCTACATCGGAGCTCTGGAGGCCGGTCAGACGTACTACAGTGTCTCACACTGTGGTCTTAGACAGCATTGCCTCTGCTGTTGCTGCCTCTTTGGCAAATCCTCAAGGGGCTGCTCTCCACAAAACGTACCATATTCTCCATGTGACACCTTCCCCGTTTCTCTGCCCAACTTTGGGATGCCGGCGCTTCTAAGTTACATTTCAAAACTGAGATGTTCTTTCTCCCAATGGCCCTGATGGGCTTCCAGCCATTGTCATTAAGTCCCTACATCTCACTAGCTTAAAGTTAACTCTGCATATTCTTAATACCTGCATGGCCACGGGCTTGTTCCCGGTTCCACGGAAGCAAGCCCTTATAGTTCCTATATATATAAGAAAGGCGCACCATCTGATCAAGCTAACTACCGTCCCATTGCAATCTTATCTCCGATGGCACAGATTTTAGATAGGTTCGTGACGACCTCCTGTCCATCATCCCACAAAAGCAATATAGTTCTCACCCAAAATCATCTCTCTTTTGCAATTCTTTCAGTCCTGGTGGCAGTGGCTACCTCTCTGGCCACTGGCCGAGGGTATTTACTGCTCAACAGACTGACATATCCAAAGCCTTCAACACTGTGGATCATAAATCCCTGAATGAAAGGCTAAATTGCACTTTTTCAAACCCTTTTGCCCTCAATATTCTAAAATTTTTTCTCCAGGCAAGATCTGCAAGGACTAGGTCCTCTCCTACTGCTATCCCTCTAGAGAGCGGGGTTCCCTCAGAGCTCTATGCTTGGATTCTACTTTTTCAATGCAGCTACTGCCGACCTTCCTCTACATTGTGAGGGTTGGCAACCATGGTCGCTTGCCGAAGACAACTTCTTTGGACGTTCGATATCCTTGGACCCCTTAGAAGATTTGTCTCCTCGGATATTCTCTTTAGTGTCATCTGTCTCCATGTGGTACTAGTCGCTGAACCTATGCTTGAATCTGGGGAAAACAAAAGTAATGGTCTTTTTACCAAGAAGGTTTCCTCCCCCAAATCGACGGAATTTACCATATCTCACGCGGAGTCTACATATCCTCGGTGTCCTGTGTGACCCCCATTTAAAATTCTTGCTCCATAGAGATTCTTTGCTATCCAAACTAAATTCCTTGGTTTATCTTTTTAAGTGCCTTAGATAAATGATACCTACCCATACACTACTTCCAAAATTTCATGCTAAAGTCCTTCCTTTGGTATCCTTTGCTGTTCCGTATCTCACTGGGCTCCGTAAAGCCCACCTTCAATCATTGTCAGTAGCATACAATCTTATCTTACATACCATCTTCATGCTGCCTCCTTCGGTCTCTCTTCGCGCTTTTTGGACCAGGCATCGAATTCTCCCCTTTCATACATTTCTCAAGTTCTTTCTAATCCTCATAATTGGTGGCACTTTAAGATACACCCATCACCCATTGCATGCTATAACAAGTTTTTTTTTCCTCTAGCACTTGTGTCCAGAAAACGTGACACTTTCTCTTTGAGCCCTTCCGACCATTTAGACACATTCCGACCATTTAGACACATTGTAGTAAAAGGAAAAATGCAGTTTTTTCTTTGAAATCAATTAGGAAAAACACTTTTTGCGATATTTTCTCTGCTATACCACATAGAACTGTAATTTTTTTTGCAAGATTGTAGGGAATTAGGTTCTCGAATCATGTGAAAAACGGCATGGCTGTAGCTTTAATAGAAATCTAAATATAGCGAAAAGAAAAATGCAGTATTTCTATTGAAATCAATGGGAAAACACACTTTGTGTGATATTCTCTCTCCTATACAACTTTGAGAGAAATTGAGATATTGCAAAAAGAAAGATGGAGTTTTTACAATGGCATCAATGGGAAAAAACAATTTGTGCAACATTTTCTCTCTTATATAACATAGAACTTTAAATTTTTGTGAGAATGTAGGGAATGAGGTACTCTAATGATGTGCAAATAGCTTTAATAGAAATTGAAATATAGCGAAAAGAAAAATGGAGTTTTTCTATTGAAGTCAATGGGAAAACACACTTTGTTTGATATTTTCTTTCCTATACAACATAGAACTGTTAATTTTGGCGACTATGAAGGGAATGAGGTACTCCAGGAATGTGCAAAACGGCATTGCTTCAGCTTTAATAGAAATTGAGATATCACAAAAATAAAAATGGAGTTTTTTCATTGACATCAATGGGAAAACACAATGTTATATATTTTCTCCTGTAAATTTTTGAAAGAATGTCGGGCATGAGGTAACCCAATCATGTGCGAAATTATATGGCTGTAGCTTTAATAGAAATTGAGAAATAGCAAAAGGAAAAATTGATATTTTACATTGAAATCAATGGGAAAACAGACTTTGTATGATATTTTCTCTACTATACAACATAAAACTGTAAATTGTTTTGGGAATGCAGGGAATAAGGTAGTTCAATCATGTGCAAAACAGCATGTCTGTAACTTTATTACAAATTGAGATATAGCAAAAAGAAAATGAAGATTTTCCATGGGAGTCAATGGCAAAGCACACTTTCCGCATTTTGTCTCCTATACATGATAGAGCAGCAAATTTTTGGCAGAATGCAGGGAATGTGGTACAATCACATGCAAAATGGCATGGGTGCAACTTTAATAAAAATTGAGATATTGCAAAAAGAAAAATGAAATTTTTCCATTGAAATCAATGGGAAAATGCAGTTTCTGCATTTTGTCTCCTATACATGATAGAAATGCAAAGTTTTGTAAGAATTTTGGGAATGTGGTACTCTAATCATGTGCAAAACGGCAGGGCCACAGATTTCATAGAGATTTCGATCAGTACCAAAAGCTTTGGCAGCCTTCTCTGCTCTTAATTCTGAGTTGTCTGAATTAAGAGCAGAGAATGCCACCAAAGCTTCAATATCTACTGCTAAGACTCTTATGCAGCGGCACTACCAAAGGGCTTCGACTCCCCTGATGTTAGGGGACGAACTATTTCAATGGTTACCTCAGATGTTAGATAGAGGGGCTCACACAAATCTAATCCTAAGTTCACTAGGGGAAGGCAGAAAAGTTCTAGTGTATCAGTACCAAATCCTCCTGGAAAGGTACATGGACAGGACTTCCATCCAATTAAATGCACAGGTACATCTTGCTTTTTCAAGGCCTTACCAAAGATGCCCTCTGTAATATTTTTAATCTCTCGTTTGAGTCCTGACACAACTTGTCAGAATATACATGACCACCTTCAGGAACTTAGGAAGGGGTGCAAGGGTTTTGTGGCCCAATTAATGACAAAACATAGTACTTATACTTCTTTCTGAGTCCATTATTTTGGTACTGATCCAGATCCTTTAATTTCTGCAGACTTATGGCCAGCTAATGCTCTTTTTAAGAAGTTTGTAGGTACATTACATGCTTCAATGGTGCAGGAGAAATTGACATTTAACCCATCCTTGGACAATGTAGAAGAATTGCAAGGGATGAGTATTCCTGGGGTTAGAGAGGTAAACCATGTTTCATTTTCTCCTTAATGGATAAAACGTCCATCATCATATACTATCAAAACGGGAGAAGGCTGCATTCCATGAGTGACCCTTTTCTGGCAAACCTTTCCTTAGCACAATATGATATTGTTGTGCTTTCTGAGACGTTGTTATCAAGTGAAATTAGCACAAATGCTTATATCACAATGGACTACGCAGTGTTCAGGCAGGATAAATCCCATTCCTATTTTATCTGGGGATTATTGGTAGCAATTAATCAAACATCTCTGGGGAGGGATCATGGCATAATACCCAAACTTTGTCTTTCAGACCACACCTTGGGTGTCTCATTAAACTTGGCATACAAAGGTTGCTTAATAATTGTGGCATGCTATTTGTCCCCTTCTCTATCTACAGAATCATTTACCTCAGTTCTAGACACATTGGCAGTAAAGTTATTAGACGTGTTACCAGTTTATGTAGTTGGTAATACCAGTTCATACTATTGTGGTCAGACTCAGGTTTCAAAGGCTTAGTCTCTAATGGCTCTCTCTACATGTACCAAATTACCTCAACTCAATAGTATTGGTAACAGCATGGGTCATCTTTTGGACCTGTGTTTCTCTGATATACAGGGGGATCTAAGGGAGGAACTAGTCCCTCTTTCCAATTTGGACTCATACCATCCAGCACTTGTATTTGAATTTTATTGGGCTTACCAGAAGGGAGGACTGGTGGATGAGACTGACCCATATTATGACTGGTACCAAGGGAAATATATAAAATTGTACCACTGCCTACCAAATGAGCTTGGGAGTCTGCATGTTCACACTGTGACCCTGATAAGGTCGTAGATGGATTTTACAGGACTTTAGATGCATCTTTTGCAACGGGTATTACTGTTAAGAAGGGGATTAGACATCTACTTGGCTTTCCTTGTTGGTTTAGTCCTTAATTAATATGCTTGATTAAGTTAAAAAGGCGACTTTTTTCACAGAATAAAAAACGCCCATCTATAGCTAAAAGACAGCGTTATTGTAGGGCATGGGCTTCAGTAAAAAGGCTGCTGAAAAACTCATGACAAGAGTATCTTTCTAAGCTTTTTCAGAAAAGATTGTTTCCAAGCCTTTTGGTCAGTGTTTAGTAAGCTCACGGGAGACAGAAATGGGGACCTTACCCATACTCGTAATGATTCGTTAGTCTCAGATCCTGTTTAGGCCAGTGATGCCTTTATAGGACATTATGGCAAATTGCAGGGTGCTTTTGCTCCCCCAGTTACTAAGTCATTTAGCTGCCCTTTCCCTCTGCCACCTGGTGGGAATTCCCTAAATATAAATGAAGTTTCATCCTCAGAGGTCCAAGCAGCCATTGTAAAGTTAAAGCCTCCATTATCTCCTGGCCAAGATGGTGTTTCCCCACTTATCATAAAAGCTTACAGAGATGCATTTTCACCAGCATTAGCCAGCTTATTCTCTAAATGTCTACAGAACAAGTATGTTCCATTAATATGGCAGACTGCTTATGTGTCTCCTATTTTTAAGAATGGAGCACATTCTGATGTTTCTAGCTATTGGCCCATTTTGCTACTTTCCCCTGTAGTTAAGATCCTAGAACGTATTATTGCAACAAAGTTATTGCTTTGGTGCAAATCCTTTTTAAGTACAGAGAAAAATGGTTTTTGCAAAGGGCACTCCACAGAGACCAATCTGTTGATGCATCTAGTAATGATCAACAAGGCATTTGCACAATGGTGCCAGGTTGATACAATATATCTGGATCTTTCAAATGCTTTTGAACTTGCATCAATTCCTTTGCTCATGTGGAAACTTGGTGAGTATGGCATGGATGGAAAATTGCTGGGTTTATTAGGCAGGTATCTTACTATGAGGCAGAACTTTGTAAAAATTGGAACGTGTTTGAGTCAGTTTGCCACAAGGCAGTGCTATCAGCCCAATGCTATTTAATATTTATATGAATGACCTTTTCTTTAACATTCCCTATGAGGTAACAAGCTTGGGATTTGCTGATGATCTTAAGCTTTCAAAGATATTGTTAAATCATCAGTCTGCCATTTTACTGAATGAGTAATTTGAAAAGGTGGAGAACTGGCTCTCTTGTAACAATTTATTAGTCAACCAGGGTAAAACACTCATCATTTCATTTTTCCAGATTCACTCACCTATTTTATTCCCTTATAAATTTACTGATGGATCTTTAATAGCCCATAGTAGAGTAGTGCAGGATTTAGGCATAATACTAGACAGTAAATTAACCATGGCAACTCATGTGCATCACATTTATTTAAAAGTGAAAAAGCTTATCATGCTATTGCATACATGAAACGAATGCAGAATATACAACATTGCTCTCCTTGCTATTTCACTATCTTATCAAACCAGTAATATCATATTGCATTGTGTGCTGGTCTGTATGCCACCCCTCACATATCTACAAGTTAGCTAGGTTGCATGATACATTCTCCAATGAGAGTAATTTTACTCAAAAGAATGGTGGGGTTAACCAGACTGGAATCCATGCACTGTCATTGATGCAATTTATAACATAATCAAGAAATATGTGGCTATAAAGAATGCTCACAAATCGATTTGATACCCCATACCTATTAAGTACAATTCCATTTTTTGTTCCTAGATGACCATCTCGATAGAAATATTTGTTTGTCTCCACAGGCAATACTAATAACCCTCTATATTTGGCTCAAAGAGATTTTAATCTCAGTAAGCTGACTATTGATGACCTATTATTAACCAAAAGCAAATTGAAATCAAAGGTAATATTTTGTTTAATGCAGCTCGAGTAAACTACACTGCACAGTTCAATTTAGTTCAAATTTAAAATAAATGTTCTGGTAGGACAAACGTTAGTGTTTAAATTTTAATTGAAATTTAATGTTTTAGAATGGTTTTTAATCATTTTATATTATTGGATGTTTTAAGTATTTCAATATTTTTAAAAATTTGTGTATTTTCATGATGTACAATCTAGGGTATTACATTGGTATTAGTCACTTTGCTTATTGGACCATATGGCGTTTGTTAGAATAGCAGTTACGTTGAAACTTCCTCATCCCTCACCCTATTTTCCTTCCCCAATTCCCATTACACTCTGAAAATCTATTGATTGTCAGGAATATCATGAGTATACCCAGATCTTCATCCCCTACATAAGAATTTGCCTGTTTAGGGGATGTAAAGCATAAATAACCAACAAACCAACCAACCATAGCAAAAAGAAATATGGAGATTTTCAATAAAAAAAACACTCTCCTATTCAACATTGAACTGTAATAGAAATTAAGTCTTTAATTGAAACACTGTCTTTAATAGAAATTAAGACTTGGAAACGAGAAAAGTGGTTATTACATTCATATCAATAAGAAAACACACTTCTTCCGATATTTTCTCTCGAATACAACATAGAACTGCAAATTTTTGCGAGAATGTAGGGAAAGAGGAACTTCTATCATGTGCAAAACGGCATGGCTGTAGCTTTAATAGAAATTGAGACATAGTAATAAGAAAAATGGAGTTTTAAATTGAAACCTATAGGGAAAAATCTTTATGCAATATTTTCTCTCCTACACAACATCAACCTGCAAATTATTCAGGAATGTAGAGAATGATGCACTCCATTTATGTGCAAAACGGCATGGCTGTAACTTTATTAAAAATTGAGATTTAGCAAAAAGAAAAATAGAGTTTTTTTATTCAACTCAATATGAAAACACACTTTGTTTGATATTTTCTCTCCAATAAAGAATATAACTTTAAATTTTTGCAACAATGTGGGGAATGAGGTACACCAAATATGTGAAAAACGGCATGGCTTTAGCTTTAGTAGAAATTGAGACATAGCAAAAAAAATGGAGTTTTTAAATTTAAATCAATGGGAAAACGCACTTTGTGCAGTTCGTCTCCTATATATGACAGAACTGCAATTTTTTTCCAAAATGTAGGGAATGTGGTACTCCAATCATGAGCAGAACGGCATGGCTTCAGCTTTAGTAGAAATAGAGATAAAGGAAAAAGAAAAATGGAGTTTTTCCATTGAAATCAATGGGAAATACACTTTGTGCCATATTTTCTATCCTATACATATTAGAATCATAACTTTTATTCACAATGTTGGGAATGTGGTACTCCAGTCATGTACAAAACGGCATGGCTGTAGCTTTAATAAAAAATGAGATAGAGCAAAAAGAAAAATGGAATTTTTAAATTGAAATAAAATGGAAAACCCACTTTGTACCATATTTTCTCTCCTATACAACTTATAGCAAAAAGAAAAATGGTTTCTACATTGAATTCAATAGGAAAACACAATGTGCATTTTGTCTCCTATGCATAATAGAGCATGAAGTTTTGGCCAGAATGTAGGGAATGTGGTACTCCAGTGATATTGAAAACGGCATGGCTGCAGCTTTAATAAATATTGAGATATAGTGAAAAAAAAATAATATTTTTACATTGAAATCAATGGAAAAACGCACTTTGTTCATTTTGTCTTCTACACATGCAGAACTGCAAATTTAAGGTAGAATGTAGGGAATGTGGTACTCTAATCATTTGCAAAACGGGCATGGCTGCAGCTTTAATAGAAATTCAGATCTATCAAAAAGAACAATAAAGTTTTTAAATTGAAATCAATCAAAAACACGTTGTGTGGCATTTTCTCTCCTATATAACATAGAATTATAAATCTGTGGGAGAGTGTCGGAAATTATGTACACCAATTATGTGCAAAATGGCATGGCTGTAGCTAAACAAAAAAGAAAAATGGTGTTTTTACATTGAAATCAATGGAAAACACACGTTGCGTGATATTTTCTCCCCTATATAACATAGAACTGTAAATTTTTTTATGAATGTAAGGAATGAGGTACTCCTATCATGTGCCAAATGGCATGTCTGTAGCTGAACAGAAATTGAGATGAAGGAAAGAGAAAAATGGAGTTTTTAAATTGAAATCAATGGCATAAAACAATGGGATACAATGGGATACAGGAAATCAATGGGATACAACATAGAACTGTAAATTTATACAAGAATGTAGGGATTGAGGAACTCCAATCATGTTCAAAGTGGCATCACAGTAGCTTTAATAGAGATTGAGATATAGAAAAAAAAATTCAGTTTTTACATTGAACTAAATGAGAAAACACACTTTGTGCGACATTTTCTCTCCTATATAACATAAAGCTGTAAATTATTGCAAGAATGTAGACAATAAGGTACTCTAATCATGTCCAAAATAAAATAGCTGTAGCTTTCATAGAAATTCAGATATAGGAAAAAGAAAAATAAAGATTATACATTAAAATCATTCCGAAAACACACTTTGTGTGATATTTTCTCTCGTATACACAATTGAAATTGAAATTTTAGAGAAAATATTGGGAATGAGGTACTCCATTCATGTGCAAAAAGGCGTAGCTGTAGCTTTAATAGAATATTAAATATCCTATACAACACAGAACTCTAAATTTTTTTGAGAATGTAGGAAATGAGATACTCCAATCACGTGCAAAACAAAAGAGCTGTAGCTTAAATAGAAATTTAGATATGGCGAAAAGATAAATGGAGTTTTTACATTGAAATCAATAGAAAAGCACACTGTGCGATATTTTCTCTCCTATAAAACATAGAACTGTGAATTTTAGCCAGAATGTAGATAATGCGGTAATTCCATCATGTGCTAAAAGGCATGTCTGTAGCTTAAATTCAAATAATGCGGTACTCCAGTGATATGCAAAACAACATGGCTGCAGCTTTAATAAATATTTAGATATAGTAAAATAAATAAAATTTTTACATTGAAATCAATGGGAAAACACACTTTTTGCAGTATTTTCTCTCCTATACAACATAGAATTATAAATTTGTGTGAAAATGTTGAGATTGAATAACTCCATTTATGTGAAAAAACGGCATGGCTGTAGATAAACAGAAATTCAGATAAAGCCAAAAGAATAATGGTGTTTTTACATTGAAATCAATGAGGAAACACACGTTGTGTGATACTTTCTTCTCTATATAACATTGAACTGTAAATTTTTGTGGGAATGTAAGGCATGAGGTACTCCAATCATGTGAAAAATGACATGTCTGCAGCTTAAAAGAAATTGAGATGTAGCAAAAGGAAAAATGGAGTTTTTACATTGAAATCAATGGGATAAAACACTTTGAGTGATATTTTCTCTCCTATGCAGCATAGAACTGTAAATTTATGCAAGAATGTAGGAAATGAAGAACTCCAATTATGTTCAAAACGGCATCACAGTATCTTTAATAGAGATTGAGATATAGAAAAAGAAAAATTCAGTTTTTACATTGAACTCAATCAGGAAACACACGTTGTGTGATATTTTCTTTCCTATATAACATAGAACTGTAAATTTTTGTGGGAATGTAAGGCATGAGGTACTCCAATCATGTGAAAAATGTCATGCCTGTAGCTTAACAGAAATTGAGATGTAGCTAAAGGAAAAATGGAGTTTTTACATTGAAATCAATGGGATAAAACACTTTGAGTAATATTTTCTCTCCTATGCAGCATAGAACTGTAAATTTATGCAAGAATGTAGGAAATGAGGAAATCCAATTATTTTCAAAACGGCATCACGGTGTCTTTAATAGAGATTGAGATATAGAAAAAGAAAAATTCAGTTTTTACATTGAACTCAATGGGAAAACACACTTGGTGCAATATTTTCTTTCCTATATAACATAGTACTGTAAATTATTGCAAGAATGTAGGAAATGAGGTACTCCAATCATGTCCAAAATAGAATGGCTGTATCTTTAATAGAAATTCAGATATACAAAAAACAAAAATAGAGTTTTAATATTGAAATCAAAGGGAAAAAAACTTTGTGCAAAGCTTTCTCTTCTATACAACATACAACTGTAAATTTTTGCAAGAATGTAGTTAATGATGGGTTTACAACCATGTGAAAAATAGCGTTGGTGTAGCTTTCATAGAAATTGAGACGTTGCAAAAAGAAAAATAAAGATTCTACATTAAAATCATTGGGACATTTAGGCGATATTTTCTGTCCTATACACCATTGAACTGTAAATTTTAGCAAAAATGTAGGGAATGAGGTATTCAATTTATGTGCAAAACGTGATGGCTGTAGCTTTAATAGAATATTGAATATAGCAAAATGAAAAATGATATTTTATGATTAAAATCAATAAGAAAACACACTTTATGCCATATTTTCTTCCCTATATAGAATAGAATCATAAGTTTTATCACGAGTGTTTGGAAAGCGGTACTCCAGTCAAGTGAAAAACGCCGTGGCTGTAGCTTCAATAGAAAAAAAGATAGAATTTCAATACATGATAGAACTCCAAATTTTTGGCCAGAATGTAGGGAATGTGGTACTCAAATCATGTGCAAAACGGCAGGGCTGCAGCTTTATTACAAAAATGAAGATTTTACATTGAATTCAATAGGAAGAAACACTTTGTGTGATATTTTCTCCCACACACAATATAGAACTGTAATTTTTTGTGAGAATGTAGGGAATGAGGTACTTCAATTATATGCAAAACGCCATGGCTGCAGCTTTAATAGAAATTGAGATATAAAAATAATGAAAAAAACAGATTTTTCCTCGGAAATCAATGGGTAAACGCATTTTGGCTCCTATACATGATAAAACTGAAAATTTTGTCTCAAATGTAGGGAATGTGGTGCTCCAATTATGTGAAAAACAGCGTGGCTGCAGCTTTAATAGAAATTGAGGTATAGCAAAAATAAAAATGGGGATTTTACATTGAAATTAATGGAATAATGCACTTTGTGCGAAATTTTCTCTCTTATACAACATCAAACTCTCAATTTTTGTAAGAATGTAGGGAATGAGGTACTCCAAACTTGTGCAAAACTATTGTAATCAATAGGAAAACACACTTTGTGTGAATTTTAATTTCCCATACCTAATAGAACCATGAATTTTGGACAGAATGTAGGAAATGTGGTACACTACTCATGTGCAAAAATGGCATGGCTGTGGCTTTAAAATAAATTGAGATATAGCAAAAAGAAAAATGAAGTTTTTCCATTGAAAACAATAGGAAAATGGACTTTGTGCAATTTGTCTATTATGCATGACAAAACTGCAAATTTTTGCTAGAATGTAGGGAATGTGGTACTCCTATCTTTTGCAAAACAGCATGGGTACTGCTTTAATAGTAATTGAGATATAGCAAGAAATAGAAGAACTTTTTCCATTGAAATTAAAGGGAAAGTGCGGTTTGCGCATTTCGCCTCCTATACATGGTAGAACTGCAAACTTTGGTCTGAATTTGTGGTCAGTTTTGTGAGAATGTAGGGAATGTTGTACTCCAATTATGTGTAAAACGGCATGGCAAAAAAATGGAGTATTTCAATTAAAACAAATAGGAAATAACACTTTCTTAATATTTTCTTTCCTATACATAATAGAATCATAACTTTTATCCAGAATGTGGGTAGTGTGGTACCCCAATCATGTGCGAAACGGCATGGCTGTAGCTTTAATAGAAATTGACATATAGCAAAAGGAAAAAAAATGGAGTTTCTGCATTGAAATCACTGGGAAAGCACACTGTGCAATATTTTTTTTCCTATATATAATAGAATTACACATTTTGGACTGAATGTAGGGAATGTGATACTCAAAACGGATTTTCTGTAGCTTTATAGAAATTGACATGTAGCAAGAAGGAAAACGACGTTTTTCCATTCAAATGAATGGGAAAACGTAATTTGTGCATTTTGTATCCTATATATGATAAAACTGCAAATTTTGGCTAGAATGTATGGAATGTGGCTCTCCTATTATGTGTAAAATGACATGGCTGCAGCTTTAATAGAAATTGAGATATTGCAAAAAAAAAATAGAGTTCTTACATTGAAAAAAAAATAGGAAAACACTTTGTGTGATAGTTTTTCTCCTATACAAAATAGAACTGTGAATGTGGGCAAGAATCTAGGGAATGAAGTACGTTAATCATGCGCAAAACGGCATGGCTGCAGCTTTAATAGAAATTTAGATATAGCAAAAAGAAAAATGCCGTTTTACAATGAAGTCAATAGGAAAACACACTTTCTGCATTTTTTTCCTATACATAATAGAATCATAACTTATATATTCAGAATTTATTAGAATAGGGTACTCCAATAATGTGCAAAACGGCATGGCATAAGCTTTAATAAAAATTGAGATATAGCAAAAAGAAAAAATTAGTTTTTTACATAGAAATCAATATGAAACTCACTTTGTGTGACATTTTTTTTCCTCTACATAATAGAATCCTAACTTGTAACCAGAATGTTGGGAATGTGGTTCTCCAATTATGTGCAAAACGTCATGGCTTAAGCTGTAACAGAAACTGAGATATAGGAATAAGAAAAATAGTGTTTTTAAATTGAAATCAATAGGAAAACACACTTTGTGTGATATTTTCTCTTCAATCATGTGCAACACGGCATGGCTGAAGCTTTATTAAAAATTGAGATTTGCAAAAAGAAAAATGGAGTTTTTAAATTGAAATCAATATGAAAACACACTTTGACCGATATTTTCTCTCCTATGCATAATAGAATCATAACTTTTATGCGGAATGTTGGGAATGTGTTACCCCAATCATGTTCAAAACGGCATGGCTGTAGCTTAAATAGAAATTGAAATATAACAAAAAGAAAAATAGAGTTTTTACAATGAAATAATAAGGAAAACACACTGTGTGTGATACTTTCTATCCTATACAACATACAACGGTAAACCTCTGCAAGAATGTGAGGAATGAGGCACTCCTATTATGTGCAAAATGGCATGGCTGCAGCTTTAATAGAAATTTAGATGTAGCAAAATGAACAATGAAGTTTTTATATTGAAATCAATGAAAAACACTTTGTGCGGCATTTTCTCTCCTATAAAACGCAGAAATGTTAATTTTTTCAAGAATGTCGGGTATGAGGTGCTCCAATCATGTGTTAACCAGCATAGCTGTAGCTTCAATCGAAAATGAGATGGATTTTCCATTAAAATAAATGGGAAAACACACTTTGTGCGATATTTTCCTTCCTATCCATAATTGAACCACAGATTTTGGTTGGAATGTAGGGAATATGGTACTCCAATCATGTTCAAAACGGTGTGGCTGTAGCACTAATATAAATTGAGATATAGAAAAAATAAAAATGGAGTTTTTACTTTGAAATCTATGGGAAACACACTTTGCGATATTTCTTCTCCTATACATAATAGAAACATAACTTTCATCCAGAATGTTGGGAATGTTATACTCCAATAATGTTGAAAACAGCATAGCTGTAGCTTTAATAGAAATAGAGATATAGCAAAAAGAAAAATGGAGTTTTTCCAATTGAAATCAATGGAAATACACACTTTTAGAAATATATATATATATATATGCATAATAAAATCATAACTTTCGTCGAGAATTTTGGAAATGAGGTACTCCAATCATGTGCAAAACGGCATGGCTGTAGCTTCAACAGAAAAGGACTTCAGCTTTAATAGAAATGGAGATATAGCAAAAAGAATAATGGAGTTTTTATATTGAAATCAATGGGAAAACACACTTTGTGAATTTTTTCTCCTGTGCATGATAGAACTGCAAATGTTGGCCAGAATGTAAGGAATGTGGTCCTCCAATCATGTGCAAAACCCCATGGCTGCATCTTTAATAGAAATTGAGATATAACCTAAAGAAAAATGGAATTTTTACATTGAAATCAATGGGAAGACACACCTTATGTTATGTTTTCACTCCTATACAACATCATCATCACATCCTTGTCCCGCCTATTGTGTGGTCTGGTCTGCAGGTTCTACTCCTTCACTCCCTTCTATCCCCAAACAGGCTTTCATCCACCACACATGCCATCATGTCCCTGTGTACCATCTGCTCGAACATCTGCTTAGGTCTCCCCCTACACCTAATGCCACCCACCACCTGTTGCCTCATAATATACTGCAAGAGCTCCTTCTCCCCCTTTGCGTCACATTCCCATACCACCTCAAACTATATTCTCTCATCTTCTCCACAATGTCTTCCACCCCCAAGCTGCCTCTAACATACTCGTTTTGGACTCTGTCAGCACATGACACCCTACTCATGTAATGCTGCATTTGCATCTCGGCCACTTGCATTCTCCTCTTGTGGTTCTTCCTCACTGCCCAGCACTCAGATCCATACAGCATGACAGGCCTAACTACAGTCTTGTAAACCTTACCTTTCAACATTATTTGCTTTCTGTAGTCACACAGTACCCTTGTTATTTTGTTTGGAGTTTTAAAGCCCATACACTGCAAAGGTCAGTAGGGCCCAGATGTTGGGGGTGTAAATGGCCATCCCACCATGACGACAGTACATAATGGCCAAAACCCCCTAAAGATAGTTAGAATAAAAAGGCAATATAAAAAGACATATAAAAAGGCAAAAGCCAAAACAGACATATAAAAAGGCAAAAGTTAAAACAGACATATAAAAAGGCAAAAGCTAAAACAGACATATAAAAAGGCAAAAGCCACAACAGACATATAAAAAGGCAAAAGTTAAAACAGACATATTAAAAGTCAAAAGTAAAAACAGAAATATAATTAAAGCAGCAAAATCCAAAAAAAGACATAACAATACAAGTGGCAAAAGCCAAAACGTACATAACAATAAAAGTGTCAAAAGCCAATAAGGTCACAACAATAAAAGTGGCAAAAGCCAAAACAACACAGAGATAAAAAGACAAAAGCCAAAACCAACACACACATAAAAGGCAAAAGCCATAACGATACAAGAATACAATAAATATATCAGATTTTGTGAATGAGGCCAGCCTCTTTCACAAATACAAGAAAGCTCTCCACCTCCTGAGGGTTATCCCAATGTGAAGGGGAGAGCTCACAACTGACTCCCAGATGGTATCTCATTTCCCAGCATCTCTCACAGTTACTAAATATGTGTGCCACTGTGAGAGGCTCCCAACAGAAGTCACACCATGGTTTTTCCTCACCCCATAGAATGTACGAGTGGATGAGAAACATGTGACTGATTTGCAGCCGAGCAAGCACAACCTCCTCTCTCCATGACTGGTGGCATGAGGCAACCCGGTGCTCTGGAGTGTGTTTCAGTTTGTGGAGTTTGTTGGTTGTCTCTGCAAACCACTGGGACCGCCATTGTTCATGGACTGCCCACCACACCGTTGGGAGAGCATTGGACGATGGGACCGCAGTGGTCAGTATATCTGGCAATTGGGCCACTTGATGGGCATGGGCATCCACCATCTCATTGCCCAGGATGCCAACATGCCCTAGAACTAACATGAATGACACTGTCTTGCCCTGCTTATGAATCACAAGCAGCAATCTGTGCACACCCTGGACGATGGCATGTCTGCCATAAATGGTGTGCAACAGCTAAAGGGAGCATAGGGAGTCAATCGCAACAACAAAGTGTCTGTCTTTCAAAACTTGGATGAGTTCCAGTGCACTCTGCAGGGCTGTGAGTTCTGCAGTTAAGACCATGGCGATGCCTGGAAGGTGGCTCCCTAGGAGATGACAAGTTGTAAAGACCGACAAACCCACCAAAGAGCCATCCTTCGACCCATCCATGTAAATAAAAACATGACCTCAATAGGTCCAAGAGATGCATCCAAACTCTTGTTTGTGTACTGACCTATCAGTACTGGTTTTGGGTAAGGCTGCAAGCATGAAATCTAAACTTGCCTCTGGCACTGTCCAGGGTGCCACAGAGGCTGGCAGTACAGGCTGCACCCTAGGCAGAGTCACTCCCAGGCTGTGAAGACTGTCCATCCACCAAACCCTGAATGGAGGGGGAACCCCAGGGTGGTGGGCCAATGGCCGTCTCACAGCGTTACTAATGATGCCTGGGTGTGTAGGTTGCTGTGGCTGACCTTTCAGCTGCAAAATGTATGCTGCTGCCAAGTACTGCCGCCGCACAGCCAGTGGTGGTTAACTAAACTCAGCATAAATTCTGAGTACTGGACTTGCGCAGTATGCCCCAATACACAACCAGATGCCAGTGTGATGAACACTGTCCAGCATCCAGAGAGTTGATGGAGCGGCCAGGCCATACATGCCACAGCCATAATCCAGACGTGATCGAATGAGTGATCTGTAGAGCCAAGGGATCACCATTCGATCTGCCCCAAAACCAGTTTCCTGCAGGCACCATAGAATATTCAGGGAGCAAAGGCACTTAGCCTTCAGCTCCTTCAAGTGTGGGACCCATGTCAGGTGGCTGTCTAAACAGAGGCAAAGAAACCAGGCAGCCTCTTCAACTGGGAGGATGTGGCCATCCAGGGTAAGCTAAGGCTCAGTGTGAAGCCCTTGCTTATGACAGAAGTGCATGACATTTGATTTGTCAGGGGAAAACTTATAGCCACGACACGTGGAAAACTCATTGGGACTGTTTAGTTCCAGTTGCAGCTGATACTCAATGCTGTGCATCGTGGCAGCCCAGTACCTAATAGAGAAGTCGTCCACAAATTAGGACGACTTTACTGTGTGGGGAACAGAGGATGGTAGGCCGTTAACTGCAACAGCAAAGAGCGTCAAACCCAAGAGCGTCTCCTGCAGGAAGGCCAAGGAGTAGGTGTTACCAACATGCACTCTGAAGGTCTGTTCAGATAAATAGCTATGGAGAAAGAAAGCAGATTACCCCTGAGCCCCCATTGGTGCAAGGTCTCCAATTTACCATGGCGCCATGTGGTATCATATGCCTTCTCCACATCAAAAAAGACCGTCACTAAGTACTGTCTGTGGAGAAAGGCCTCACGTACTGTGGTCTCCAGGGAGATCAACTGATCCACTGGAGACCTACCAGCATGGAAGCCACATTGGGCATTTGGCAGGTTTTGAAGGTTGTACCATTCCAGACACCACACCTGGCGCCAGTTAACCATGCGTTCCATATTTTTGCAAAGACAGCTCGTCAATGAAATGGGTCTGTAATTTTTTGGAAGGCTACTATCCTTCCCAGGATTTTGCAGTGGGATTATAATAGTGTGTCGCCAACCTGCAGGGGTTTCATGCTACTGCCAGATATAATTCAGTACCACAAGAAGGTAACTAACGCCATTTTCTGGTAAGTGTCATATAATTTAATAGTGGATGCTATCAGGTCCAGGGGCAGTGTCCCTGGTTCTTGCTAGAGCTGCCTGCAGCTCCCAAGGGGGTGAATTCTTATACCCCTTGGCAACACCACCAGTGAAGTTCAGTGGATGGCGTTCTGCAGCCTGCTTCCTTTGAAGAGATGACGCCTTGTAGTGCTGGGCACTGGAGACGGCTGCAAACGTCCTTGCCAATTCCTCAGCAACATCACATGGCAGAAGGCAATGTCTCCCTTGTACAAGGAGACCAGAGCTACATGATGGTAAATATCTGCCTTGGATCTTCCTCAGAATTTCCAAGACTTTCTTTGTGGGTGTGTGATAGCTGAGTGGGGAGACATACTGACTCCATGAGGATCGTTTGGTCCCCCTGATCACCAATCGTTCATTTGCCCAGGCTCAGAGAAAGTCGATGCAATTGGCATCAGTAGGACGAGATTGGAAGCAGTGAAGGGCTCATCAGTGAGCCCAAATCACACTCTGACAATCCTCCGTCCACCATGGCACCCATGCTCGTGGTGGGTTACACGAGCTCTGGGGGATGAATGCCAATGCTGCCCTTACCACCACTTCTGTGAAGTGACTCAGAAGATTGTTGATCCCATCTGAATCACACAGTGGATGAAAGCAGATATGGCGAGTTAACTCCTCCCAGTCCACATGATGCAGACACCACCGTGGTGGATGTTGGAGTTATGCCCCTTTGTTTGTTGGAGTTTAAGGTCTCATCAACTAAAAGATCATCAGAGACCCGTCCACTGTATAGTTCTAATGCATATACTGCACAGACACTACACTAATGAGACGATTATTGGGTATTAGCAGTACCCAGCTTTCCCGAGAGACCACCCATGTCAGTTCTATGTGGGCTTGCGTTGCTTAACTTCAGTGATCAGATGAGAACTGGTTTCTCAAAAGCAACTCGCAGCTCCCTGGGGTAATGCCCCATCTCCACTGCTAATCTTAATGGGGAAGTGATCACTTCCAAAAGTGTCTGACAAGACCTCCCACTGAAAACCTGGTGTCAACCCAGGAGTGCTGATGGAGAGGTCTATACAGGAGAGACCACCAGTGGCAGTCACGACATGTGTGGAGGCGCCTGTGTTTAGAACAATGAGGCCATTGTGTGACACCCATTGTTCCACAAATAGCCCCCAGGGGTTATGACTGTCTGAGCCCTATTGTGGTTTATGGGCGTTAAAATCACCCATTACAGAGAAGGGTCTCAGAAGCTGGGCACTGAGGGAATCAAGGCAGCAGCATTAATACAAATTGAGATGTAGCCAAAAGAAAAAAATCACTTTTTATATTGAAACCAATAAGAAAATAAACTTTGTGAGATGTTTTCTCTCCTATACAAAATCGAACTGTAAAATTTTGTGAGATTGTTGGGAATAATGTACTCGAATTATGTGCAAAACGACATGGCTGCACCTTTAAAAAAATAGAGATAAAGCAAAAAGGAAAAGTGGAGTTTTTACAATGAAATCAATTGGGAAAACACAATTGATTCAATATTTTCTCTCCTATACAGCATAGAACTGTAAATCTTTTGGAGAATGTAGGGAATAAGGTACTCCAATCATGTGGAAAACGGAATGGCGGTAGCTGTAATAGAAATTGAGATATTGCAAAAAGAAAAATGGAGTTTTAAATTGCAATCAATCAGAAAAATCACTTTGTGCGAAATTTTCTTTCCTAAATATAAGAGATTCTTTACTTTTATCCAGAAAGTTGGGAATGTGGTACTCCTATCATGTGCAAAACGATATGTAGCTTTAATTGATATTGAGATTTAGCAAGAAGAAAAAATGGAGTTGTTAGATTGAAATCAATGAGAAAACACACTTTGTGGGATAATTTCTCTCCTATGCCTAATAGAACTGTAAACTTTTTCAAGAATGTAGGGAATAAGGTACTCCAATCATATGCAAAATGGCATGGCTGTAGCTTTAATAGAAATTGAGATATAGCAAAAAGAAAAATGGAGTTTTCACATTAAATTCAATGGGAAAACACACTTAGTGCGATATATTTTCTCTTGTATAATAATAGAATCGCATGTGCGAAAGTGTTACTCCAATCATGTGCAAAACGGCATTGGCTTTTGCTTTAAAAGAATTTTAGAGTTTTTACATTGAAATCAATGAGAAAACACATTTTGTGTGATATTTTCTCTCTTACAAAACATACAACTGTAAATTTTTGTAAGAGTGTAGAGAGTAAGGTACTCCAATCATGTGAAAACGGTTTGGCTGTAGCTTTAGTAGAAATTGAGATATAACAATAAGAAAAAGGGAGTTTTTACATCAAAATCAATGAGAAAACACACTTTGTGCGATATTTTCTCTCCTATGCAACATAGAACTGTAAATTTTTGCAAGAATGTAGGGAATGAGGTACTCCTATCATGTGCAAAACGGCATGGCAGCAGCTTGAATAAAAATTGAGATATAGCAAAAAGAGAAAAATGAAGTTTTTACACTGAAATCAATGGGAAAACACACTTTTTATGATATTTTCTTTCCTGTACATAATAGAATTGAAACTTTTATCCACAATGTCAGGGATTGAGGTAATCCAATCATGTGCAAAACGGCATGGCTGTAGCTAAACAGAAATTGAGATTTAGAATTTTTACTTTGATATCAATTTCAAACACACTTTGTGTGATATTTTCTCCCCTATATAACATAGAACTAAAATTTTTTGTGCAAATGGAGGGAATGAGGTACCCTAATCATGTGCAAATGGCATCGCTGCAGGCTTAATAGAAATTGAGATATAGCAAAAAGATAAATGGAGGTTTTACATTGAAATCAATTGGAAAACACACTTTGTGTGGTATTTTCTCTTTTGTTTGTTTGTGTTTAAGGTCCCGTCAACTACAAGGTCATTAGAGACCCGTCCACTGCATAGTTCTAATGCATAGACTGCACAGACACTACACTAATGCGACGATTATTGGGTATTAGCAGTACCCAGCTTTCCCGAGCGACCACCCATGTCAGTACTAACTGGGCTTGCGTTGCTTAACTTCAGTTCTCGTCTGATCACTGAAGTTAAGC